>VUQR01031828.1:0-10422 GCA_015108515.1 Hemichromis elongatus | reverse complement strand
GATTTAGGATTAACCTTCTTTGCTATAACATTTGTCTATTTCAGTGTTTTTCCATAATACTACCGGTCTCCGACTGTCTCCCCATGTGATGTCTGTGTTGTGTATGTAAGGTCGGGGGGGGGGTGTTTGCCATAGGTTAAGTGAGAGGCATTCCTATCAGAGATTAACCAGATATAACCAGATTTTAATTATATAATTTTTTGTAGGACTGAATATAACATCATCATATAAAAGTTCAGAGCCTCTGTACAGTGCTTCTAACACTACAGTTTGCTATTGTACTGTCCATAAAGTGCTCCATTTATCTGCCTAAACTAGAGTTTCGAAGAATATTTACCTTATAGCGAGCTCAAGAAGAGCTGCTAGTGAAGTTTTTGAGTCCTGTTGTTTTTCCTGCTATGATGTTTCTGATAACATGTCTGCCTCAGTGGGTCAACAGAACATCTCACAGAGAACAGCAGTTTTTCCCAAGGTCTGGGGAAAAATCTGCTGTTAAATAAACTTTAACATTTAAACACTTCTATGTTCATGTTACCAGGCAGAAGAGAGCTCTCAGAGTGTGTGATGGATGACACACTGTCAAACTGAATGAGTTTGTTTATATTATCCCCATTCTTATGTTAAAATCTTAGAGGACACCATTTAATTGTCAGACAGTTGTGATGATTACAACACTATTGGCCTGTGTAATGTGTAATTCCTGATGTAATCTCTTTGTCTAAATTGAGAATAACAAAAACTAATGAGGGATTAATTATTTAAATATATTAATGCATTTTAAAAATCCCAACTTTTGCTACAACTATGCATTAAGATTTAAATGTAGGTCATAGACGTATATAAAACATCAATGTAGCTTTTGATTCAGAAAATTGAAGTCTATGCACAAGTACCTTAGACCCACAATATTTCTTATGACAATCTGGGGGGTGACTCCTCTGTCTTCCTTTGTTCGTTGTCAGGTCGTCTCTCCTGTGTTCACAGTCCCTAGTTTTTCCATGTTCTCTGTGCTTTGCTGTTAGTTTAGTTTTTTTCCAGTTTAGATTTAGCCTTCGGTTTTGGTTTCTCCTATTTTGTATCTTTGTGTTTTGCCTTATTAAATGGCTCAGCTTTTGTTAAATCTGATTCCTACCGTCAGCAGCTGCGTTTAAATAAACCCTTTTACATATTGAATACAATCTGATTTAACTTCTGATCCCAATAACATTCCAAAATAACAATAAGGAAATTGTGCTTTAGGTTCTGGTTACTTTGTATTTAAAAGAAAAATCCAATGTAAAATCAGCATTGTAACATGTCAATTACAGTCTATTTCTGAGCTTAGCTTAACACAAGCAGAAATTTTTAAAAAAGTGTGCAAGTACCCAAGTGTTTTTTGGTACCCACTCCACCAGTACCATATATTTATATCAAAGATAGTCACTAATAGTCACCAATAGTCACAGTCAAATAAATCATTGTCATTTTGGTACAATACACTAGCTTACATCAGGCCAGGCTTGTGGTTGTTAGTAAATGTATTTATGTGCTGAGCAAATATGCTAAAAATCTTGCTTTTAGAGACAACATGGAGAAAATGCTGCGAGTCTGGGGTTCAACACAATTACCGTATAAAAGATGGACTCCAACGTGATTCCTCCAACTGTATAAAAATGAAGCCCTGTTTTTAAGGGCTACCGTGTTTTGCATATTTGGAGCCTGAGGTGTGCAGTAGTGACTCTTGGGTGGAGTTGCTGCTTTGAACTCCACCCACACACCTGCTGGAGGTGATTGGGAACTCTGCACTTTTTACAACTTTTAATAGTTGCTACAGTTTTAACAATGTCCAACGATTGTTTTACAGCAATTGACTATTAAACTAATGTAAATGCAGCCACATCTCACATCATTCTGTAGCTCCTACTGTTAACTCATTAGCTAGACTAGCCATTCGCATCTAGCTAGTGCTATACTGTGTTAAAGGCTTTTTAGCAATTCAACACAACTGTGTTGATGTCAGAGTTTAACAAATTATTTACTGTAGTTTCTCATCCTACAAAAACCCTAACACAGCCATATTAAAATTGCTAGCCCAGACAGAGGTGTAACTCACACTCTATAGACATCAGTTTGGATATTAATGTTTTTGATAACTCAATTATCAAAATAATAATAATAATAATAATAATAATAATAATGAATTGTATTTATAATGCCCTATACATTTGATATCAAATCTCAAAGTGCTACAAAGATCAAACAGATTAAAATAAATAAATAGATAAAAAAAAAAACACTAAACAAGTATGGTTAGTCTGAAAGCACCTCATACCAAACTGTCAAGCATAATTGTGAAAAGGTGATGAATTGGGATGTTTTTCCAGTCACAGGCTTGGTCATCTTTCCATCATTTAGACGACCATAAAATCCTCTTTATTCCAAAGTATTATAGAGTAGTTTGAGGTCATCTCTAAGACAGCTGAAGTGTGACCAAAACTGGGACAGCCAGCAGGACAATGATCTTGAGCAAACCAGCACTAAAGATGTTACAATGGCCCAGGCACACAAACTTGACTGAAATTAAATGCCGTGGCATTATAGATATATATATATATATATATAGATATATATATATATATATATATATTATTGTAACATGTTTGTTTACACCTCTGTCTGTTTAAGTTTGCATCTCTGTACGTCACATCTTATTTTGCCAGTACTCTGTTTATTGTGCCTTATGTTTCGTTAAGTATGTATCACACACTTAACCCTATGTCAGTTCCCCTGCTTTAAGTCTGTTCATGTGCATATTATCTTTCCATTTAGTCTCCTCCCCATGTTTCTTCCTTTTTTGTCTCACTGTGAAATCAATCATGTCTTTGTTTACCTATTGTCTATGTCAGTTTGTGTGTCTTAGTCTTTGTTTCTTTGCTTCCTCTTGATGTTCTCTTGTCTTCTCCTCATTACATTTATTTTTGCTTCCCTCTGTCTTGTTTCCCTTATTTAGTTCAGCTGTGTCCCATGCAGTGTTTTATCACCCCGACTGTCTTGTGTGTCTTTAAGTCCTCAGTCTCCTTCTGTTCTTTGTCCTGTCATTCTGCCACTTACCCATATGGTGTGTGTGCTCCTGTTCTATGTGTTCCATGTATTCCTTTGAGTTTCCTAGTTTGAATAAATTTATGTTGAGAATACAACAAGAAAGCTGTTTGAAGTCACACATTGCCCTCTGGAGTCCTGCATTTGGGCCCAACTTCCTGCTTCAACACAGCCAGCATATGACAATGTTTGAGATGCATTACGGAAAATATAGAATCTATATTTTGCAATAATTAAATATTTACAGTTTGTTTTATTATCTGTTATCAACTAAATAACTGGAATCACCTATCAGCAGGCACTTTTCTAACCATTAGATTGCGATTAGTGTCTTTCTCTAACCTTGATTATTCTAAGCTTAACTAATCCTAACCACAACTCAGTGTTAAAGTTTATTGTCATCCAATTAATGTTATTGGAGGTTATAAAGATGTTCTTTGCATGATGACAAACAGCATAACCATATTAGTTAGCATAAAGACAATTATGGAAATTTAAAGGTGTTTTTGTGAGAGTGTTTTGGTTTACCTTAACACCTCTTTTGTTTACTCTGTGTGAGTTAAAGAAACCCACTTTAAAACAAAACTGTGCTCTTGGTGTTGTTTCGGTTGTTTAAGCCGGAAAGATGATTGATATTATTTCCATTGTGGTAGGACAACAGAGCACCAGCATTGCAAACAGCCAATCAGATTGTTTTGAAATTGTGCCCTCCCTCTTGATGTGATTATATTAAGGAGCATCATGTTAGTATACTTAAATGTAAACGAGTCAGAAGTAAAACAATCAGAAAATGCTGATCTTATTTTATATGCTGCTGGGCTTTAGAGTTGTTCGTAAGTTCAGAGTCAGCTTTTTTCCATATTTATTTGTCCAATTTCACATCTGGAATATAGAAATCTATATCTAACTGCTCCGTTTAATTTGACTTTTAGGATGCACTGATTATGTGTCTTTTGGAACGAAGACTATTGGTGCTGGTGAAAAAGTGACCCTGACATGTGAGCGCCCGACATCTGAATATGAAGCAACCTTATATTGGATGAGGATTATTTCTGGGAGCTGGCCTGAATTCTTGGGAGGAACATTCACCTTTGATTATGATGGTGTTAACATGACTCCTCACATTACGGCAAAACAAGAACCTGGAACCTTTATTCTGGAAATAAGTAAAACTAAGCTAAGTGATACTGGTCTTTATTACTGCATAAAAGTGAACCAACTGGACTTGGAATTTTTAAATGCAACATTTTTAAAAATTAAAGGTAAACAGAACTGATTATTTCATACCCACGTATACAAATCAATATTGAACTAAAAACAAGTAAACAATTATTTTGTTGATTTATGTATTTACATTAATAGTTACTTACTTATTTTCTAAGGGCCAGAACCAGCAATCACTGACATCATTCAGGTGACTCAATCTGGTCCCCTCCATCCGGGAAACCCAGTGACTCTGCAGTGTTCAGTTCTCTCTAACTCAGAGAACAAAGCATGTCCTGGAAATGACAGTGTGTTTTGGTTCAGCACTAGATCTGATAACTCTCAGCCCAACCTAATTTATGCTGATGGAAACAGTGATAAATGTGAGAGCAGTCCAGAGGCTTCCTCCACACAGAAATGTGTCTACAGCTTATCCAAGAATGTCAGCTCCTCTGATGCCGGTTCGTACTACTGTGCTGTGGCCACATGTGGACAGATCATTTTTGGGAATGGAATAAAACTAGACATTAAAGGTAAATGTGAAGAATACTATAATAATTTAGAATAGTAATAATAAAATCAGCATAAAACTTTTTTTTCCAGTTTATAATGTCAGCAAAAGTAATAATTATTATTGGGTGCTTTTATTTTTCCAGGACTCAACATGTGGGACTTGCAAAAGGCCAATACAGTTCTTTTTCTATTATGTGCTGCTTTGGCTACAAGTCTGATTGTTATAGCCTTTCTCATTTATACCATCAAGAAGAAAACATCCAGTTGTTGGTGTGGTAATAAAAGTTCTACTTACATCAGTATATCTATCAGCTTTGATGCAAATTAACTATGTAGTTAAGTATTTTTTAAGTATTTTTCATGGTAAATTTCTCTGTCTTTCAAACAGATGTTGTGACAGTGAGTGGTGATCAGCAGAGACAGCAGGTAAGGTAAATTAAAAAAAGAAAAATATAAAGTCAATGGTATATTTTACTTTTGAATGTTTTTTTTATTAATTCAGACAGCAGTGGTTTACTCTGCACCAAACATCACCAAGAGGAAAAGCAGCAAATTAGCAGACAGGAGGGGAAAAGCAGCAGAGGGGGAGACAGTCTACACTGATGTAAATGCTTCTGCAGTCGAGTAACTACTGTTGTCAGGATTTAACATATTTTTTATGACAAACTGTGTGAAATGCATGTCAAGATGCATTTTGGCTTTTATTTAAATTCTGAAACAAATAAAGATTATTGAAAAAATAAACAACTATATATACATATTATTAATGTTTTCATGTTCTGTTTTTTTCCACTTTACATTATGTGATGTTTTCTTTTTCTTTTTTTAGAAAATGTAGACAGTTATGTAGACAGTCAACCACAGTCAAAAATGAAAGTTCCAAAATTGTCTAAAATTGTGTGATTGCTTAACTCCTTAGATAAGGTGTTTCAACATCTGGCCCGCCAAACAATTATATCTGTCCCGCTTGATAATTTCATATTAATGGCCCGTCGGTATCTTTGAGTCAAATCTTCAATCCTGCTGAGAATCCATGAACAAAGGGATGGGACGTTACTGTCATGAGCACATCGTGTGGCCAATCACATGCAAAGACAGACAGGGATCATAGCATTATGTGAAAGAGGGAAGGAGGAAAAACATTTTGAAGACAGCAAGACTAGTGATACAGGCCAGGTAGACATAGAGATGATTAGGTGGATTAAAATGCAGGCGTGTCAGGAAAAAGTGAAGAAACAAGCAAAAAAGCAAAATGAGCAGCATCTGGCTGAATTTCAGTGGCAGTGGAGACTCCCAAAGCCGAGTGCAGAATTTATAAAATTAGGAGCTGACTAAAGTGATACTCGTTTTAATTTTTAACCATTTTCCATTGTTTTTGTCACAAGGGCAGGATGGTGTCATGCGCAAACTCTAATTCACAAATAACAGTTCTTTATTCTCACAACACCAGGTGCTCTATATAAAAGTGGGGGAGAGGGTGTCCAGGGCTACCAGGGTTCACAGCTCTTCACGCTCGTTTTACTCGCATCCTCAAGGGGAATCCTCCTCCTCACACACGTCACAGGGGTCAGGCAAACTCACATACAAGCTCAGGGGAACAGGGTGAATCTATGCACAAAGATGAGATATTAACTCCAGGAACACATGAAGGAATACTTCACTAATGAGGGTTACTCAATAGTCCAGGGATGAGACACTCAACAAAAACACATCAAGCCTCACTGGGCCAACCAGGCAGACACAGGGACCATGGCAGTGGTGGGCAAAAGGTTTTAAACCTCTCTAGGCCTTAAATCTCATGGAGGTTTTTTTCTAGTAGTAAATGCATAAAAATAAGGCTTTTATGAAAACAGTGAAAAAAAGTTCTTTCTTGAAAAATACCAAATTTACAGTTCAGTATTGAATATTACATAAACTACACTATAAGGAAAGTGTCCTTGAATGGCAAAGATGCAGAAATGTTTGCCTGTACTGTGTCTAAACAAGTCTTACAGGCCTAAATGTGTGCTTGAAGCCATTTGTGTAACTTAACTTTGTAACTGTGTAACTTTGTGAAAAACAGAAACATTTCTGAATGAAACTTCTGAAAAATGAGTTTGACACCTCAATCTTATACAGACTTTTGTTAGTTGATATACAGTACTTCTTCAGTTCTGAGCCAGAGTATATGGACTGGATCAGCAACTTGACGGGGAGGCGTTTTTCTCACCTCACCAAATGAGGAACTTATATATGTATCAGTATTTTGTGCAATCAACCAAACACCTTTCACCACCTCCACCTAGATGAGTCATCGATGCACTCAAGAGGAGTTTTCACATGAAAACAAGACACATGCTATAATCATAACTAACCTAAAAGCAAAACCCAGTAATTTACTTGGCATCAACAGTCTTTTCCGTATATGAAAAGGTCAAGCTGGATAAAAAAAAATCTGTTACATAAATCTAGTCTTAACACTTTTTTCATTCCTTTATAAAGCATATAAAAGGGAAGCATTACTACTATTGAGAATGAAATAAGAAAAATCTTTGGTTTCTTGCTAAATGCAAATGGAGACAGACACTGAGTGAAACAAACTTGCAGACAGGTAGTGGTTTTGCTAGCTTGCTCTATATTTGTCTATCAAGCCTTTCCACTGCTATAATTAGCATTTTATATTGTTAAAACAATGTCTTTGTTTAAAAATGTGTAATAATATCTATTCATATGAGAAAAAACTTTCTTTATAGTCTCAAAGAACTTTGAAAGGGCCTTCTGCGTTTTATTCATGAGAACAACAAGCAAAGCCACAAACAACAACTATACTGACAAACAAAAGTTGTGGTGGGCCATTTCTCCACCCCTTGACCAACTACTGAAGCTGTTTACTCAGAACAGAACTCACTGTGTGCTTTAACAGGATATGAAGTGAGCAAAGACGTCAGCAAGCTCCCTTCAAACACCAAGCATCTATAACTTTATACATATTCTGTATTTAAATGTATATTTACCTAAACATACTGTTCTAAGAGAGTATGTAGAAAGACACTTTACCAAGGTTTTAAACCTATAGTCAATAAATTGCCATTAAAAACTAATTTCACTGACACAAAGGACGCGGAGGGACAATTGATTAGCACCTCCCCTCTTCTGGAAGCAGTTGTAAATTCAGAGAAGTGTAGAATAAAAAAAGTCTAGTTCATGTCCTTGTTGATGTACCCTTCACATACTCTATTAAAGCTGTTCTGTTATTATTTTTATTTGGTGTTAATCTGCTAGAACTCTCAAATAGATAAAAGAAAAAAAATACATCATAAGACCAGCTTCCTGAAAGTGAAGTACAGAGTGAAACAGGAAGAAAAGCCTCTTTGTATTCACACCTTTCTTTGAAAGACCAACCACAGCAATGCTTAAGTTTCCATGCACTGTTTGTTTTTCATTGTGGCTATGACTTTGTGTTTGGTTGTCTTTGTGTGCACACAGTAAGAAAGGGCAGAAAATGCAAAGAAAAACTTTCATTCTTGAACTTTAAATTTCACATTTACTTCTTAAATGCTTACCTCTGGTATATTGTTAAATGTGTTAAATTGTGTAAATTTAGTACATGTATACATGTTGGACACAGCATTGCTTGAGGGAATTAATTATTTACTACACATTTACTGCAAACTGAGAATGACACCCTGCACATTATTAACGTGAAGTATTTTTTTTTTCTGTAAGCAGTGAAGTGGCAGAACAGAAAGTGGTCTCAGACGGAAGGCTGTGTCATGTAACACACGGATCTCTAGCTTGATCAAAACTGAACCCGTGACATTGTGGTTTTGTGTTGCCCTAGGTTTTTCTGTCAGAAACATACACAAGTGATTTGGTAATGACTTGACTCAAGCATAGTGCACGGCGTTTTAGGGCCAGATATTAATGTCGTTGCTTTCATTTTCCTGACATACGATAATAAAAGGCATTAAAGCACGATTGTGACTACAGAGGGTATGAATATCTTCCTAATTTTGTTTTGGTTACACATACCAAACTTTTTTCTAGTTTTGGTAAACTTGCCCTAATCAGGATCAGTGCTGAAAACAGGATCCGTTTTCAGTTTTATGTGCGTATCAGTGTTTGTGTATTGATAGATGGAGTTTCATAACTTGTTAGCAGACAGGTTGGAGCCTAATTAACCCTCACACTTCCCTACTTGTAATGACTTCTGTAACCATTTGTCCAATTTGGATGACTAGGCAACTTTAAGTGTGATATTACTTAAACCCTGTGTTGAAGGAGAGAACTTGTTAAATTGATAGAGTTGAGGTGAACCCCTCTGAAACTTTAAGGAGGATGTGTGTGTGCGTGTGTGTGTGTTTAATAATGGAATTCTGCTGGAGTATAGGGCTATTCATCTGTCTATCCAATGTGTTACACATTATAACAGCTCTATTGCTGGTGTTACCTTGTTGCACTGGTCAAGGCAAAAAGTTTGTGAGCTGGCTGTAGAGTTTATTTAAATTTTAAGTAGTCCTGTCTTTTGCAGATGTTTGATTGTGACAAGTTGAGGTGAGAGTGATGCCAGAGAATTTGTGCATAACTAAAATATTCCCATCTTTTGTTGCCTTTGCCTTTAACAAGACTTCAATATTTAACATCCTAAGAATAAAGCCCTTCTTCCGTGGAACCAGCTTCCAGTTTGGATTCGACAAACACTATCTCTAATTTTAAGATTAGGCTTAAAATTTTCTTTTTTGCAAAAGCATATAGACCCTGAATCCTCCCTTAGTTGTGCTGCAATATGTTTAGGCTGCTGGAGGATCCCCATGATGCATTCAGTACTTCTTCTTTAGTCAACTTTCTTCTGTCCTGTCTTCCTTCTCTCACAACTGGTCGTGGCCACTTCCAGAGCCTGGTTCTGCCGGAGGTTTCTTCCCATTAAAAGGAAGTTTTTCTTTCCCACTGTCTTCAAAGTGCTTGCTCATAGGGGTCATATAATTGATTTTGTTTTTCTTTCTTATTTAAGGGTATGCCTTACAATATAAAGCACCTTGAGGTGACTGTTGTTCTGATTTGGTGCTGTATAAATAAAATTATCAAGGTTCTGGTGGGCTGGAGCCTATCCCAGTTATCAGAATCAGAATCAGAATACTTTATTGATCCCCAGGGGAAATTATTTAGGTTACAGTACTCCAGACATTAACAAGACAGACAATACACTAAAGAAATAACGAAACAACCACAATATATACATCCATATATATGTACATATACTCAACATTTTAATAAATAGCTGAAGAAAGGAAGAAGTAAGAACATGTGCCAAACAGGTGTATCAGAAGACCGTGGCCAAGAGGCCAGGTAGACCCCTGGTCAGGTTGGCAGTCTTTCACAGGGCTAACACAAAGAGTCAGATAACCATTTGTGCTCACATTCACACCTTTGGTCAATTTAGAATCACCAATTAACCTAAACGTCTGTGAAGGTTCTCAGTCATCCAGGTCATTGTAGTCTAAGGAGCTGTAAGGAAAGGCGTCTGGACTTCTTTAGGTTGCTTGAAGACGTTTCACCTCTCATCCGAGAAGCTTCTTCAGTTCTAGGGTCAAATGGTGGAGAGTCCCATATTTAAGCCTTGTGGGAGTGTCCCTCGTAGAGGGACAATGG
>VUQR01031827.1:0-16952 GCA_015108515.1 Hemichromis elongatus | reverse complement strand
TGCCATGTGATTGCATTTGTCCCTAACCATCAGGAACCCTCACGGTAACTTTGATCCAGTAGAAAAAAGTTAGCGTTCATCCTCCAGCTTCACTGTTTATGTTACGCTAATATAGCTGTGTCGCTAGCGATCACGTAGCACATCATTATATACCAGCTAGCCCAACTTCAGTAACCCTACAAACGTCACTGCTGTTTAGTTTTCTGTCTTCATTTCTGTTGGAAGTGATAGCAGAGCTGTACGTTTGAATGTTTACAGAAATCTCTCAGTCAGAACATGGTATATCGTGTTCGGGTGGAAACTAGCAAGCTAACTTCCTGTTAACGTCTAACTCCATTAAATTTAATAAATTCTGTTTTCATTGATGTCTGGATGTTAAACTTAATTGTTACATCTGGTAAAGCAGCAACGCTGATCATTTTATTAAAGATGAAAGAATTTAGACAGTTTTTAACTCTCTTTGGGACTTTGGGACCAAAGCCGGATGAAGTTTTGTACCCGGAATCGGCTAATGACGTCAGACTTAAAGACCTGATAGAGATGTCCACGTTTCTGTCTGCAGAGAATTTACGTTTCCATTACAATGCACCAAATACACATGCGTCCTAGGCAGCAGACTTCAAGCAGACTCGGAGGTCGGGTCTCTAGCTCCCTGTCGGTAACAGAGTATAATTGAGGCAAAATTACTGGGTTGTTGTCCACAAACTTATGGACCTAACTGTAAACGGACACGTATCAGCTGAACAGCTGTAGATAAAAGGTTTGTGTGAGGTGACTTTTGCATTAAAAGCTTTTTTAGTCTTGAGTTGTGATTGAGGTTCACCCAGTTTAATCTTGAAATTGTCATGACCTTCTATCCGACTCGCTCATCGGCCGCTGCGACTGTTGTTGAGGCCGTTCAGTCAATAACGGAGCTGTTTGGGTTTAGAGCAAATGAATGTTTATTCATAATTCTATTTTTATGCCGTGATCGCTGGCATTGTTAGAGAATCATCAAACAGCTGTATTTAGTCTGGTTGTTTGTGGCCTTCGGCAACGGCAAGTTTTTTTTTTTTTAAATCGGACTACCTTGGATGCTGTGCTGGTTTCTTTTTATGAGTCTGTAACATGAGAAACAATCTAAATGACCCGCAACAAAGCTAAGAAACTTCTTTTTACTTTTTACATTTCAAAACAAATTGTAATTCTCTAGATGTCTGTGGGTGTGATTCCAGCAAAATGTCCCTATAAAGAGCTGAATATCCTTGAATGTGACACTTGAGCTCCTTTCACCTCTCAGCTCAGTTGTGAAAATGAAAATCTAAGTCCGTGTCACGAATCAAATCCACCGGGAATCAAAGAAAACAGGTTTCCTTTGAAACTGATGCCCATGGATATTTGAAAATGTTTGGCTGCTCCCAGCGCGATGAAACATCCTTACTGTTTAATAGACAGCTTTAACCTTCAATCCATGTTCAATTCAAATGGATAAAGAAAAAAAGTAAGCGCAAATGGTGAGATTTCTATCCAAAAACGTTCAGCGGGTTCAGTTCCAGGCAGGGAGGAGGTGGTGGAGGTCTGTGCCCAGCTGGGGGATGTTCTGGTGGGGCTTAATGCTGGCGGGGCGCCCCTGGAGGTGGAGCTGTAGGGAGGGAGGGATGAAGAGAGATGAGGGACCCACAGGGGAGAGAGACTCAGCTCTGACCATCTGCCAGCCTCCAGACGCTGCCAGCACACACACACACACACACAAACAAAACTGAATGCACCCTTTTTGCCTGCATACATTCATTCACCCTACGTGTCTATACGCTGTATATTTTTAGCCAATCAGGAGCGTTAGTAGCCTGCATGTGTATTTGTGTGTGTTGGCAGATAGATGCCGGGTCTGGCACTTCTGCTGCCTCCCTGCTGAATTTACACTTCTCTCTCAGGCTAAAACAGCCCTCCACCTATTAACTTCTCCATCCAGCCATCCTTGCACCTCCGCCTTCTGTTTCTACTCCTCCTCTTCCTCGTCCTTTCCCTCTCTCCACAAATGCCATGTCAGTTAATCTGTCCATCCTTTTATCACTACGGTAGTATGTGTACACTTTATAAGATCTGTTGTTATATGTGCAAAATTTCCAAGAATCTCCACGAATAGCTACACAGTGGAGTGATGAATGATCAGATAATGCTAGCTAGCTTGGTGTAACCATAAAGTGCATGAGATCATCACGTAGCCACAGGCTACAGTGGTTAGTGCTAAATCATCTTTCGCTGGTGGGCCTGTAAGGATTACCACATATGATCTTTGGCCTACACTCATACTTTGCATTGACTTGTGTCAAACTAACTGCCTGGACGTTCTCTCTCACCACATCCACCAACCTTTGCTTTGGTCTTCTGCTTTTATTCTTGCTTTGCGGTGACGTGTTGAACATCTTTAGCCCTCTCCTGTACATCTCCAAGCTGTGAGCTTACCCTCTGATGTACACATTTATAATCCTGTCTGTCAACACAATCTTAGCATCATTAATTGCGCTGCATCTGGATGCTTTTTGTCCGTGCTACCATCTTTTAGACCTTTCTCTTCAGCTTTGCGGTTATCCTTCTGTTAGAAGAGTAACACTCACCTCCATCCAATTCAACCCTGCCCTACAACCTCATCATTCGACTTGCCTTTTTTCATACACATGGATTCTGTCTTGCTTCTTCTTGCTTTCATTCCTCTTAATTATTTACAGTTGAGTTTCACTCAACAAAACTTCTTGGGTCATTTTTAGGTACTACTAGCTACCTCAAACCAACCCATATTTTTTCTCAAATAAGTGTTCCGCAAGTTTAAGTTCAATGACTAATGCCTGCTTTGCTCTACCTTTAGACCTGCTATAGTCATCGTTCAGTTATAAAAAATATTCACCCTCTTTACAATTGTTATGAAAGGAGAAATGAGCTAAATTAGACCTCCACTGTTTTTCATAGCAGGCTGTGAACATGCTTGTGCTGTAAAGGTTGACATCTTTGGTGACTGGCACTCCTGAACTGCCTTCACTCTGGAGCTTGATGCTTGTTTGAACTTTGTAAAGAAAAAAGAACACAGTGCAAATATTAATATGCCACCTGTTGACAGATGCAGATTAATGCGCAGATGTTTTTGGCACTTCAGATGTTTAGTTTAGATTTGCATCTATCAAACCGCAGCGTCGGGGAGCATCTAATCCCAAAGTCACCGTGCAGCAGTATGATGTCCTCGAGTATACAGCCAGCGGGAATGAAGTACCCTAAAAAACTGCGAGCTGGTGTCGTTATTAAAGCAAATATTGATTTAGGTTTTAGAAATTTGATTCATGAATAAAAATTATTCATGGCATTCTTCTTGAAGCATCTCCTAAACTTTGGCGTAGCTCTGTACGCATGGGCTTTTGATCCTTCATTCTGTACTCAGCATGTGGGAAGACTGGGAACAACACATGTAAATTTGTCAGACTTAGCGTGTTTCTGCTGTGTGTGATCCTGCGTTAATCAGTGGAGCTGAGAGCAGAGAGGATTAGTGACTTAATCAGGGTGCTAGATGATGGTTATTAATAGAATTAGACTGAGTTGTCACTGCTGTGATGAGAGTACTTTATTCCAAAGTTTTTCTGTTTTTTATAGTTCCTCGTTCCATTTGAGAACACAGCACATGTTTGTTAAACACCAAGAAATATGGCGGAGCAGTTTGATCAATCTATCAGTTCCACGCGTTAATTAATGGCAGCCTTTAATCCTGGCCATTCATCCAGTGACTCATCCATCATCTGCTGTCTGCACCCAACCAAAGACTTCACCAGTCAAGTAGTAGGTTTTAATTCCAGTGGCCAACAAATCTCACGTTTATACGTAATTTCATTACAAAAACGCAGTTTTTGTAGTTGGAAACATAATAAGTGACATTTTCACACTAAACGAACATCGGTTTTCGATGCTACAAAGCAGCTGCCTTTTAACAGCAACTGGATAACCTGTAATGAGTGAGCGCCATTCCAAGTGGCTAACAGTTAGCCATATCTCTCCAAACTTATATTTCAACAGCATCTCCAACAAAAACGATACTGCTGGTTTGCTATAGCTGTCATCAGACCTGCTGCTCGTTGTGTGAGCAGACCACTGGACACACCTCAAAAAGCTCACGTAGACCGAAAAGGAAATCTGATTCTCTTCCCATACCACCCGATCTCCTCTTCTGCACTTTATCCAGAGATCATAAAGGCTTATCCATTTTTTTTTTATTTGCTTTTGAATGACCTTAAGTTTTTTTCTTTTTTATTGTCACTGTCTGCGTCTGTACATTAGATATTTGGTTTCATTCGCTGTCTGTCCATCGGTGGTTTTAGACTAATTAACACTTGTTCGAAAACTCTGATGTATTTGCACTCGGCTAATGAGTTATCAACTGTAGTCGCTATATTCTTTTCTCCCTGTCTCGCCTCTCCGACTTCGCATTTCCCACTTGCTGTGACAGCCGAGGAGACAAACGATGAGAGAAAGTGTAGTGATCATAAATTACTGCAGTGTGCTGTAGAGACTTTCACGCTGTCTTCAAATGAAACGAGGGCGTGCAAGTTAAACGGGTAATTAAAGCAAAAAAAAATATTTTTTTTCCTTTATAGTGGTAGTGATGGGGGAATGTTGTTAGCTGAGGTCAGTGAGTGCTTAGCTGGAGAGGAGTCGTTCACCCTCACAAAATAATCCCCTGATTTGGAGTCCCAACTTCATGCAGAAACTGTGGAAACACCGCGGGGAGCAATCCTGCAGATGATAATGACCGTCCATGAACTTGTTCCACAAAGTAACTTCTCATTGCTCAGCCATTACGGCACAGCTGTACTCTCCAATCATATAATCCATCCATTTTTTTTCCAATTGAGTGCAAACCTTACATTGTTGCTCCCATTTTTTTCATTTGCTTACTCCTTTCTTCTCCTTCACCTTTCCCACTAGTATCCTTCTCCCGAGTCCTTGACGTATCAACGCTTTCACCAGAGCTGGCATATTCATAACTTTGTCACTGATGAACAGCTGCAACTGAGAACATCGTCAATTCAGGTTTAGATCGGGAGATTGTTGTTGTCAAAATTATAATATTACAAAGGAGAAACGCTGGTCAGCTGTAGCAGGTCATGTGACCTGCAGGTGCAGCTTTGGCAGGAAAACAGACATCTGGAGTCTGACACAGCCTCTTGGGCTGAGGCAGTAATATTATCTTTGTCTTATCTGAAGGTGTTTATTTTCTCCTGGATATTCATGCCATCTATGTTTATTGCACCTATTGATGGTCCTAAAATACTTACCTCGTTCAGGGATCCAAAAATTAGTGCCAAAAAACAGACATCTAGTCAATTAAAGCAACAAGTAGGAAGAACATGAAATGCAAAACAGAAATTGATAGTTAAAAATAAGCACCAATGGTAGAATAAAAGTACAGAGAATGAAATACTGTAAGATAATAACCAGACAATAACATGCCTGTAAAGGACAGTAGCATATGCAATGACATCACATTAAAGCGAGTCAATGAAAATGAATGCTGGACTCTGCTTGAGAGGCTGTGATGGGAAAAATATAGTCCCCTTTAAGTCTTGTCGGAGTGATTTGGCTCATATGGGAGGAACATCTCTTTTGTGAATCTATGTTTATTTTTAGCCAGCACTTTCAGGTTTCCTGCTCTGGTTTCCTGCCTGCTCTGGCCCCGGGTCAGAACATTTCAAAATGTGAACAGGTTGGTGACGTACTGGGTTTCTGTTTAAGGGTACGCTTCCTCCTCACCGTCACGCAGCTAACCCGGTTTCCTGGCTGCCTGGGACAATTTTAGGGAGTGTGGACCCAGGTCTCCGAATCACTGAGCCTGGCCTCCAGAGCTCTGAACAGACTCCATTTATTACAAGAACTGTTTTTACTAAATTAGGCTCAGTGATCAGGAAAGTGTTGAAGGGACAGAGGAGGAAGCCAAGTGGTTAGTGACTAGGCTAGGAGCTAAGCTAATAGCTATGCTAAGCTAGCGAATGTCAGTGAATATAATTTGAGAGTTATTCAGCAGCAATTGTACTTTTGGTTAAAGCACTTGAAGGTTACACTATAAAATAAGTCATAAGTCAATAAGTCATTATCTAAAGGCCTGTAATTAAACAAGCTACACGGCTCTACAAAACACCACTGTGAACAAGACGTGATAAAATACTGCAGAGGGAGCAACACCAAAGGAGGATGCCACCAAGAGACCAGCTTTATAATAATAATAATAATAATGGATTGTATTTATATAGCGCTTTTCTAGCACTCAAAGCGCTTTACAATTCCACTATTCATTCACTCTCACATTCACACACTGGTGCAGGCAAGCTACGGTTGTAGCCACAGCTGCCCTGGGGCAGACTGACAGAAGCTTTGTTTATACAGCACTTTGCATTTATTCAAGTTATTATTAATCCACATCGTGTCTTCTGTCCTGTCTTCCTTCCCTCTTCCCCAAACTGCTCGAGCAATTGGCTGCCCTTCTCTGATCCCAGGTCTGTCAGAAGTGTCTTCCTGTTAAAAGGGAGTTTTTCCTTCCCATTGTCACCAAGTGCTTGATCATAGAAGGTCACCTGATTGTTGGCATTTTCTCTGTATCATGGTACGGTGTTTACCTCATGATATAAAGCACTTTGAGCTTGACACAACTGTTGTGAGTTGATGAACTGAATTAAATGTAGTTTGGGACTAGACAAAGATGTGCTCTAAAAGTGATCCTTAAAATAAGTAAGAAGGCTCACTGTTGCATGTGGAATTAGCTTGAGGAAAGAGAGAGCCTGTTTATGCAAGCGAGACGGCCAGTTGAGCAGCCAGATTGATCTGTAAAATCCTGATCTATGTTCCACTGCAATGGTCTGGAAAGTTGATAAAGTCTTTTTTAGCTTTTGGAGGTTTCATGGCTCAGTGCTAAGGATTTCATTGTTTTTATCTCCATACATATTCATTCTAATGACAAGTGCAACGTGTGAATCATGATTTGTTTTCTACCCCAAACCTCAGATTAAACCTCAGATTCGCCTTCAGCGATCTCTTGCACCCCCTCTTTCCCCTCGGGGATCATTGCTGAGGATTAAAGTATGTGGATGGACAGATTGGACAAATGAAAAGAAGGAGAGAGGAGGAAAATATGTCCTAATGCAGCAGAGAGGGAAGGCTCATTGGTCAAAGCCCACAGCCTGAAACCTCTGATATAAAACCTGCCCTAAACGAGGAGGAAGAAGAAGAGGGACGAGGAGGAATGAGATGTGAATCAGAAGTTTAGTTGCTCCAGTCTGCATCAATCAGTCTTCAATATTAATTCAACTAAAAATCAATCATTTTTTATCATATTCAGTGCTTATTATTGATCCTTAATCATCCTCACTGTTCTAGTGCTTTTCTTTTCTTTTTGATGATCAGCCAGAAACTAATTATAAAGATATCCCACTGAGATTATTTTAGAGATAATAGTGAGATTTTTTTAAATGAAATTATTTACAACCATTTTTACAAAACAGCAGAAGTGGACTATAATTGATTGGAAACATGCCGCTGGATGCAGTTTGTGTCACCGTCAGCATATTGTGGAAATCGTGCGTTGAACAGTAAACCTGCTACAAGCGACGACGGCTGTTTAGTTGCTGCCTAAATGTGTTTTACGTTTAGTCTTCCAGCAGAAGCTTTCACTGTCCAGTGTTTGGAATGCTGGTTGGAAATACTGAGAAGAAAGAAGACGAATGTTTTTTTTATTAGGAGAAAAATAGATCAGTTCTGTGGAGTGCCTGGTCTGTCTTTAATTGGAGACTTTGAGACTCTCCAGCCGGCTTCAGAGAAAAACACACACACACACACTCTATGGAGGCCAAGCCGTGGCCTTATTAATCCTCAGTGTGTAAGTCGACCCTAACCCCAACCTGTAATTTGTTTTTATTAATTTTCTTCTTCCGAGTCTCAACAGCAATGGAACAAACAATGTAAACATCTTCAATGAGAAACATCAGAAACTATTCACAGATGCTTCTGCTTTGTCAGTTTTAAAAAGTGTGGGATTAGGATAGAGTTAGGGGTACCATCATTGATGATTTAGACCTCAGTGCGTCAACAGACCAACACTGACGCTCTGAATGGTGCACACTCTCCCATACGGAACACACATAGCATAGATATCCAATATTTTCAGGTCTTTAGTTTCAACTTGAAAGCTATTGACACGGTCAGCGTGGTGGTGCAGCGGTTATTATCACTGCTTCTGTCCAAGAGGACCCTGGGTTGGAACACAGGTTGGGGCCTTCCTGTGTTTGTGGGGGGTTTTTGCTATTTTCTCTACAGGTAATAAAGATTCCTCCCACGATACAAAGACGCACATGTTAGGTTAAGTGATGATTCTAAATTAGCTGTAGATGGGAACGTGAAGATAGATGGTTGTCTGTGTCAGCGTGGAACAGGCGTAGCCTTCCTGTCAACCCCGTAAACGTGAACAGGATAAGCAGAAGAAACAGGTTAGATGAATGAATAGAGACACCAAATTATAAGTCTGTCCAATGGAGTCAGTCCGGCAGCCAATTCACTTGCAAGCATGACTATTTGAACTGAACTGGACTGACTGACAGCACGCCAAGTAGATTTCTCTTCAACTCTTTAGGTCATTTGAGCAGTTTATTATGAGCCATTAGTTCTGTTTAACGAGTGGCTGTGGCCATTATGATGGGAGAAAGACAGAAGATGTGTGGTTGTAACATTTTACAGCCACAAAGTCCGCAAAGGAGGAGCTTTACATGAATGAACTGATCAGGTAAACAGTGGAATTTCTGCTTAATGCTTATTTATTCTTTAACCAAAGTTGTTCAGTGCTGTTAACTTTATTTTTGCTATTGTAATGTTGAAGACAAAGCAGCAGTGCTGTGGTGACAACAATGCTGTGCTTTCGTTCCTGCTGCTGGCTGGTCCACTACTTCTGGACTCATTTTTAATTGGTAGGGGCATGTGACCAGTGTCATCGTTCATTTCAAAGGACTTGTTGGAATCAGTGAATTAAAGATAAATTATAGAACTTGGAAGAGCAGCCGCTGCTTTTGAAGAAACAACGATAAGATTCTCTTTATCCTTCATCTTCATCTCATTTATTAAAGATGCATAAAGCTGAAAGTAAACTGTGCCAGTTTTCATTGTTCACCATGAAAGATGACCAGCTTGACAGAACGGTGGTGATATCATCGCTCACTGCTCCAGCTGCTCTAAGAGAGAGGTTGGCCATTGTTACAGGCCCTCCTGTTCAGATCAAGGGCAAAAGTTAGAATAACCATCTCACAGAGGGACTAATTAATGGGACTCTGGTGCAACTGTGAAAATTAAACCCAAATAGAATAAATGGAGGCAAAAAAATGCAAAGTTAAAGACTTTCAACAAAGAAGAACAAATAATTAAGTTTTGTCAGGCTGTTTGTTTGCACGTGTCCTCCAGGTGTTATCATGAAAGTTAAGTAGGACGTAGCATCGGAGGAAACAAGGAACTGCACATTCATAGTGGGCTGTGATACATAAGTGAATAGTCATGATGCGTACCAAAAGTCCAGTTGTTTATGCAATTCAATGCATTTTTCTTTCTTTTTACCACAGACTGCATGAATAAAGCTGGATGTAGCTTCCAAATCTGAAAAGTGAAGACTATTGTCCACCAGGGGGCAACTCCATGGAAGAAAATATAATTTCTCACACTTTTTCTTATGGGCTCAGTTGCTCTTTCTTAGTCTTACTGAGAGCAGCATAGTGTTCATTTCATATATCATGGTTTATATTAGTTGAAAGGGGAAATTAAGCAGGGTATGCTTTATATGCATGTGTAATTTCTCACGGTTTCTCTGCCGGAAGGTCCGTGTAACGCAAAGTTATCTAAAGGGCTAGTTTTATTGCAATGGTTGAGATGACTGACTAACGCGCAGAAGAAGTAGTTCTTTATGGAGCCTAGATGGTGTGAATGATGAAACCAGAGACTGCACTTGTCAGAAAACCAAGAATATATATTGAATGAATGGGGGGAAGGGAGCAGACTAATAAATACAAAACATAACATAAATACATGTGCCACAAAACTATCGATAAATCAAAGTAATTCTCTGTGCAAGAGTCCTTGTGTTGAGAGTCCCTTTTTTTAAGAGTTCTTTTTTAAAGTTTCTTTTTTTAAAGTTCAATTTCTTCTTAGGAATTCCTTCTTGAGGTCCAGAAAGTTTGTCCGTAATCCAAAGACAGAAAAGTGAGGGAATAGAGGGGAAAAGAATGGTCCTACCGGCTCGCCACTTCAATATGAAGAAGATCATTTCATTTTGTAACCAAAAAAAACCTGACCTGTAGGCCAGGCAAATATCCATTAGTACTTCAACTTCTATTCAATTTACCGGTAAATAAATAAATTATTATTATTATTATTATTATTATTAAATAATAATTATTATTCTGCAATTCTTTGCAACAATATCAATCATCATATTTTACAACAGTACAATAGTTGAATCATTAATCATTTGGGCTACGTAGCTTAATCAATACATTTCAGTAGCGTTCGCTACAAACAAATGCAAAACAACAACAAAGAAAAACAACTGTCTAACAGACAGCATAGCCGATTTCAAGGCAACACATAACAGTAATCAGTCAATTGTACTTTGTTTGAAAGAAAGCCCATTTAAGTGCTTAGATAAATAAAAGTTTATGAAAAACTTCTAAACCGGAGTTCCGCTCGCGGTGGGAATGCGGCTGGATAAAGTGGTTTTGAGCTGCAAAAACGATCGACTTGTTACTGACGACTACCAGGTTGTTTAATGACATTAAGGACACTTACCGCTGAGGTGATAAGGTCGGATTGTTTGAAAGAAGAAAACGCTTTGTTTTCATACGCCGTTAAGCAAACAGCCACAGCAGGAGTCGAACCCGGAAGTATCCTTCTACAGCCGGTTTTCATCCTTGCCACGGCGTGGAAGGAGCCAATCAGGAGAGGGACTTCAAGTCAGCTGACGTGGGTCATGTGACGGTGTATAATTAAGGGTCACATCCAGTTCTGGACAATCATAAAGAGTAAATACTCAGTAATACATTTGCTCAAAATGCCAATCCACACTTTATAAATCAAAGCTGACTTCATTAGATCTATGTTGCAAAGTGTGGCCTTCAACACAGTGGCTGAAAATCTCCGTGGCTGCCTTTAGATTAGATGTTGTAAAGTTCTGGTTATCATTATGAGCACGATTATCCTCAGTATCACAGCACAAACCTCCATCCTCTCCCACTGTGGACGACGACTCCTCCCTAAGTGTAATTGCGGTTGAATGTAGCGCAATGTGAGCAGAGCAGATTACAGACAGAGGAGGGCTGGACAGTGAACAGACCCAGACTTACTCTCTCCCATCTACTTATCTCCTCTCTCATCTTAATAAGACCAGAGGAGCGGCAGCACTCTTCCCACAAGGCCTCACTGTCCGGGTCTGAGCCACAGTCTCATTAACCAGACATATTGGCCTCTGCAGTACAAAGGGCTTCCTTTGGTGCTGACACTCAAGCATCCTGACTTTCTCATTTAAAAGTGAAACGCTGACATCCTCGCTGTGCCATCATCGATATCAGCGCTCTGGGAGAGAGCGAAAGGGGAGGACGCTTTGCTTTTATTCACGCGCAGCTGCTGGTGGCGTTTGATTCAGATGTTAGATAACGAGATTAAGTGAAGGGGATCATCTCTAACTGCTCAATAGACCTCCATCTTTCATGGTCTTTTAGATGCTCTTCTGTCTCGTTAATCCAGTCACGTTCAGATCTGTTTCTTTCTTTATATGTTTGATATGTGACCTCGTGATCCAGATTCACAATCTTTATCGAATGTTTGCACTTAATTGCGAGCAGGGAACCGCCGACGTAAAATTTCAACTTGTAAAAGCTAGATTATACAGATCATCCTACTGTGCTGCAGCGTTTGTTTTTTTTATCATTACATACAGCCAAAATTCATTCAAATGGCGGCTTTCCAGTCTTCCCCCATTTGGTACCGAAATGTAACACGGGCTTCCACGGCTTTGGTCCCACAAAACACGCTCATTAGCTTTCTTCTGAGTGAAGCCCACAGAGAACATGCTCAGATCAGATTTCTTGCTGCCAAGCTAGCTGACTCCCTGCTGGCTCTCTGCAAAATCATACAGCTCGTCTATACTTTCCAAATGTCAGTGGACCAGATGGAATGTACTCGAATGATAAACAGAGTCGGTTTTGGGAGAAAATGTATTTTTGGGTCACGTGATCGTAGTTACATGGTGTGGCCACTATGGCAGCAGTCATGAAGGGCTCTAAAATCACCTCTTATAGGTTAACTCCATAGCCACACCCTGTATATAGAAGATGGACATAACTACTGTTAACTACTGTGTTTTTGCACTTTGAACACGTTTCCACTTGTTTGTTTAAAAAGTTTTAAATAAACAAACAAACAGCTGAATCTTAAGAAAAAAATGCATTTATGGTGTGAATGGTGTTTTAATGGTGATAGGACTCGCGTCTTATGTGTTTGTTTTGTGCACTTAATGTATCTGTTTATGTTAATTCAGCTGTGCCAGGGCCCTGCTCCGATTGGTGCGTGGATTTACAGCTCCGACATGACTGGTTCCAGCTGGAGGACCCGCCCATTAAAAGGAGGCTGGAGTGCCACGTTGGGAGAGGCCCTCGCTTTCCTCCTGACGACTCAGCAGTGAACCTGTGGCAGCCGCTGGCCGCGGTGCTGCTTTGACAGTTGTGGTAGTGGAGTCGGTCGGGGTGGGCTGCCTTTTCTCTTGATCCCCAGTTTTCTCCTGTTTTTGAATTAGTTAAGGAGGTCAGACTCTGTCTTTATTTTTGACTTTGATTTGGTGAGGTCGGGGCTGTGGGATTTGTTTAGCTTTGTTTCGTCTATTATTTTGGCCTTGGCTCACCCTGAAGTGTTGACACTCCCGTTTTGTTGTCCCTCTTTTTATCACGTTGTAAATAAATCACGTTATAAAGAACGGACTTGTTTCCTGCCACTGCTTGGGTCTTGGGGGGGAAGCGAGTGCCTCGCGCATGTTATTGCCCGGACCTAGACGGCTCGTAACAATGGTTTTGCTAATCTTTCCACAGGGTTTCTGTACATATCTTTGCACAGAAATAGAATCTTCATTGCGATATTTGATTTCCCCCCATAACTGGTTTAAATGACATCATCATACTCTGTCTGAGTTTGCGTGACATCTGCCATTCGCTGAATGATTCAAACAAACAACCTCCCACTGCTGGATTCTGACCTACATTTGAGGCAGGACTCCCTGTAGGGAATTGAACCTCAATGCTAGCTTGTGTCCTTGCTTTGTGTGCTTTCAACACAACGATGCACAAACATTACCTAAATGTTCCAGAATCATAATTACAGTGTTGGCCTGCTGGCTGCTGTCTCATCAACAACTTTCAAACCACTCGTCCAATTCTAGCATTTCCTTTGCTTACGGCTAGTTTTATAAGGCATTTTATTCTCTAGCATTCTTACCACTTTCACCACAATGTAGAGTTTATTACTAATATTATTATTAGTAGTAGTAGTAGTAGTAGTATTATCTGGATGAGTGATAAAATAATTCTCCCACTGAAATATCTACATCCAGATGAACAGAATCAACTTTTTGGGATAGAGGTTTTACAAGAAACTGAATTCTCATTTGTATTAACCATAAAAATTTATATGTATCCAATGAAATTCTTTTTTTTTCAGGCTGTTCCTGATCGAGTCATCACATCGCTGCCGTACTTGGTCGTGACCGGCTGACATTGTTGTAGAAATACTGAAACCCTCTGAAGAAGGTAGGATCACATCTGCTAGAGTAACTGATGTTTGCTTCCACCGGGGGTCCAGTATATGACTTCTTTTACTAAGCCGAGTGTTTGTTTAGTTTTTTTGCACCATTTAATTTCACTTGGGTGGGAAAAATCAATATAAAACCTACTTAAGCACAGGAATAGTCAGAGGTCTGAGGAGAAGCTTGATGTGGGCAGTACAAAAAGTCCTCCTCCTCTTTCCATTTTTCCTCCATCCTCTGTGGTAATTTCAGATCCTGCAGTCAGACACCTGTGTCTCTATTTGATAAATATTGAATCTTCCAGAATTGAAATGGATCTTTAACGAGGCTAACACACGGACAAGCACGGCACACACACTCGTGATGCCTCTGTCATTCTGAAGCTAGCACAGGTTAGAGGGTTACTGCTGTGCTTTGTTGTGCGTCTGTCGGGTTTGTTGCTGTCTGACACACACGCGCGCACACACAAAAGTGACAGCGGCATATGTGTTGCTAATGTTTGTGTGTTTGTGTTTGCAGTCATATTGACAGAGCGCACAAAGAATGTGTGATGAGCATGATGCTGTTTTTTGTACCTTTGTGTTTTTGCGTGTGTGTGCGTGCTTGTTTCTTCATAAAAACTGAGCCCTACAAAGTGCCATGATGAGTGTTTTAAGTTGTATAAAACACGAGACTAGTCGTACACAGGCACAGTGTGTTTGGGGTTATGCACAGCTTGTTGGTTTTGTTAGCACAGGAGGTGTTGGTTTAGCTTTTTACCTGTAAGCAGATAAAAACCGCTATGACGACAACCACTGGTCCCTTAGTCTCATTGCAGCACCTCACGTTGAGCGATTTCGATGGTGCAGTCTTGGTGTTTTCACACTGGACCCGATGAGTGAGGTTCGGATGTAAGTGAGACCCGAGGGAAACCCCACATCCTCATAATGATGCAGGCCCACCTTAAAGCACACCCTAAGGGTACAAATGAAGTGAGCTGACAGTTGTTTCCCCATAAACTTCATTTCAGTTCACGATTTAAAGTGTGCACGCAAAAGAAAAAAAGGACTTTATGTGAGGAATGAAACAACCTTCTGGGCCAGTAAGAATCTGCTGTCAAACCAACTTCAGCCCAGTTTACACTCCACCTACAGACTGTGTCCTGCTCTTGAACTCGGAGTGTAAACTGTGTGAGACTTTTGTGTTTTGGATTTGGCTTTTGTGGTCTTTTGTGTGGAAAGTAAAATGATATATTTAGAGCATTAAACCCATGAGATTTTATTTATCTCTAGACCTGCAAGCCTGTGATATAAAGAGAGTATTAACACTTAGTATTAGTGCTTTGTTCCGGTTCAGCTGGAGCAGGTGCCACATATTAATAATGTGCAGCAGCCTGATCTTTCCCATAAATGACCTCACTGAGCATCGTTTGGAAGTGCACACGTTTCAGCACAATTGGACATCAAATTGTTTTTAACCTGCCTGCTACTGAGCATGAAGTTCATGTAATATCAGATTGTGGGCCTGTGAGAATAGCTCAGTTAATTGCTTGCAGTGGCTAGCTGTTCTCTGTCCTGCATGCTCCATCCTGCTTTTTTACCCCTTTAATAACAATCTGTGCTCGATCGCTGATTGCAAAAACAGCAAAAAGCAGAGAAAGAAGGAAGAGAGACTGCATGAAAGTCAAGACATGTTTGGATGGAAGTAAATTATAACACCAAAACTGTGGATTAACTACATGGTGTCTGTTTTACTTTCTCTTCGTTCTTTGTGGAGCATCTTGCACTGTACAAGGTTAGGTATAATGGCACCATGAATATAGGTGTGAAGGTATCCTGTCTGTGTCCTGTGTTGTGTACCCTTATATTGTATATTAGGCTCACGCTGACCAAGGACACATCTGTTTGCCAGCACAAAACAAGCGTATCAAGGACGTGTGCTGCCTCTTAAAGCAGAGGTAAGGACAGTGTAAGCATCTGTAGTAGCAGCAGCTATAAAGCAGAGCCGACCAGCACTGCAGCTTCTCAGGAGCAACAATGGTTTTATAGGCAATGAAAACTTATAGTGGATGACTGCTAATGGTGTTTGGATGAGTCTACCAGAAGCTAATAGCAGTTATGGGATTTTGAGTTTGAGAAGTGATGGGAGTGTAAAGGCTTCTCGCCTCATAGGCTGTTGGATTATTATTAGCTAGTACAAACTTTGAAACTTGGAAATAATCCCTTTAATGTTATCTGTGTCATAAAATGCCAGAATATAGACTAGCCATGTGTGTGACAACTCTTACAGATTGCTGCCTTCACTAGATCTTTATTCTGGTTTTCTTGAGTGGCATTTTTCAATTTTCAATTCAATTGTATTTATATATAATACAATATATTTATATGGCTCCAAATCAGTACAACAGTCACCTCAAGGCGCTTTATATTGTACAGTAGATCCTACAATAATACATACAGAGAAAACCCAACAGTCAGATGACCCCCTATGAGCAAGCACGTTGACGACAGTGGGAAGGAAAAACTCCCTTCTAACAGGAAGAAACTTCCGGCAGAACCAGGCTCAGGGAGGGGCGGGGCCATCTGCTGCGACCGGTTGGGGTTAAGGAAGGAAAACAGGATAAATGTTGATCTTTGACCTATTGTTGCAGCAATGTTCTCGTTGTGCAGGCATGAGTGAATGCTAACCTGCAGTGGAGTAGAGAACTGCCGAGGCTAGCAACACTAACCTTCTAACCTTCCTTACTGGCAGAACTCAGGTGGTGAGGGTTGGTAGGTGCGTCTCTAACAGCATCACCATCAACACAGGAGCACCACAGGGCTGTGTCCTCTCACCACTGCTTACTCCCTCTACACTTCAGACTGTGTGGCCACCCACGGCTCCAACACTATTGTGAAGTTTGCTGACGACACAGTGGTGTTGGGCGCCATCTCCAACAACGATGAGGTGGCCTACATGGATGAAGTGGAGAATCTGGCATCATGGTGCCAGGATAACCATCTCCAGCTGAATGCTAGCAAGACCAAGGAGCTGGTGGTGGACTTCAGAAGGAGTCAGCATAGAGACTACAAGCCCATTATCATCAATGGAGCTCCAGTGGAGAGGGTGCAGTCCTTCAAGTATCTCGGTGTCCACATCTCCTCAG
>VUQR01031826.1:0-17453 GCA_015108515.1 Hemichromis elongatus | reverse complement strand
CTAGAGTGTAACTTGTGATTGTGAGAAAAAAAAATGTAAACTCTTTCTCCTTTGCGTTCATCCTCCAGCTTCACTGTTTATGTTATGCTAACATAGCTGTGTCGCTAGCGATCACGTAGCACATCATTATATACCAGCTAGTCCAACTTCAGCAACCCTACAAACGTCGCTGCTGTTTAGTTTTCTGTCTTCATTTATGTTTAAGGTGATAGCAGAGCTGAACATTTGAATGTTTTCAGAAATCTCTCAGTCAGAACATGGTAAATCATGTTTAGGTGAAAACTAGCAAGCTAACTTCCTGCTAACTTCTAACTCCGTTAAATTTAATCAATTCAGTTTTCATGAATGCCTGGATGTTAAACTTAATTGTTACACTTGGTAAAGCAGCAATGCTGATCATTTTATTAAAGATGAAATAATTTAGACAGTTTTTAACTCTCAGTGTGCCGCAGTGTTCGTTTGACTTTGGGACTTGAAGCGGATGGAGTTTTGGACCCAGATTAGGCTCCTGACTACGGTGGCCGTAAAGCTCCGACAATCCATCAAGCGGTGCGACTTCGTAGCTTACCAAAGTCGTACTAAAACATTTTTGACAGATTTCTGAGCGCCGTGTACCACATAAAATTGGTTCGAGGTCAGTAAGCACAACCAGAAATCCTACATAAGGCGCACTGGATTATAAGGCGCATTGACGACTTTTGAGAAAATTAAATGATTTTAAATATGCCTTATAGTGCGGAAAATACTGTATGTTGAGCTCAGATTGGAGGACATTGAAACCATCTGCTACTGCCTAAGATAAGATAAGATAACCTTTATTAGTCCCACACGTGGGAAATTTGTTTTGTCACAGCAGGAAGTGGACAGTACAGAGGTTATGAAGCAAAATTAGAATAAAATAAAGTAAGAATAAATACAGTACACCACTGTACAAATATAATAAAATAAAAAGATGACACAGTGACCAAAATGTGGAACAGGAAGTCCTGATCAGGATATCGTTTATCCACCATCCTGTTATCCCAGCTACATCCACTAGCAGCCTGAAATTGGCTATTGTTTTTCACTTAGTAGATCAGTCAATGGGTGGTTTGATGGGTGTGTGTGGAGTATTGAAGCAAGCTGTGAGGCAGAAAAAACGAGCGATCTCTGAAGCTCCATCATTGAACCATTGAAAAAGCTGGAAAAGACAGACAGCAGCTGGTTTTGTAAATTCCAAAAATGTTTACGCTTCCCTGAAGAGGATGCTATGTCGCAGCATATACAGTGCACCCCGCCTACTCATATTTTGGATCTCAGTCTTGCAAACTTAAACTATAAGAGGCCCCAGTCCCAGTTACGAATGCAGATCTTTAACACGGTGATGTCACATGGGCATTTCTTTATTTAAAGAAAGCTACAGTATCACTGAAGGGAGAGCTTGGTTTAAACATGCTCCACCACCGGTATGTTCTTTCTTTTAAAGATATTTTTAAAACAAATTCTGGCTCTTTGTCTCTGAAACAATGAAAAGAAATTCTTCAGATGCCATGGCAGGAGATAAGAAAGACCAAGCAGCTTTATCTGGACGAAGCCCTCACTGTTATGGTTTTGTTTATCAAGCTTTGGAAGCGTTTGGAATCGTTCAATGAATCATGTGCAGAAATCTTTTTTTTTTTTTTTTTTGGTGAGGCACAACTGCAGGGCTGCCGTGGTAAATTTTTCCTGCGTGCAGTTCATCAGTTTGGCAGCACTATAAAGTCTTCACGCTTGAAAAGCTCCCCACGAAAAACAAATAATAAAAACAGACCGACTGATGTTTATGCTTATTATTTTCTCTGATGAAATGATTTCATGTTTAAGATGAAAATGATGAACTGTGCAGCTTCAAAACGCTGTTCGACAAATGTTGGCTGCGATAGATCAACAGAAACGTCAAATTATTCATTAGCACAAAGCCATGGAGGACAACAAAACAGCAGAATTAGGCAGTCACGACAGCGTGTATGCATCCTGCCTCTGCAGCCTTAGACAGCTAGGAGGGTTGCGCAACACTCCCGAGTCTTGAAGTGACCCTTCCCAAATGCAGAGGAGGAGATATTTGGGACTGCCGTTTGCCAAACAGCTTGATGTGTTTACCACCATCTGTCCCGCTCCCTCTGGTGTGAATCATCAGACCTGGAGAAGTCTTGGACAGCGTTGAGGAAAAGTGTCCGGGGCCCAGGTGGTGTGCCGGGCTTTAATGATATTTGGTTTTATCCCCCCCCCCCCACGTCATTACATTGACTGTTTGCGGAGCTTTCTGCAAGGACCTCACCTGACTTAAAATTTCCATTTCTAATTGCATGGAGTGGAAATGCTGCTGCATTTTGATTTAATTCCTGTGGATTTCAGCACACACATGCACGTGTGCCTATACAATGATGAAAAAGATGAATTAAAGCCATCCGAAGGCACGGTGTGGAGGACTGGAAGCAGACAGGTGAGGGCCGCTGCTGAAAGGAAAATCAGTCGCAGAGAAGGCAAACATGCTCACGGGCAGACGGTCAAACTGACCACTTCTTTTTAACTGCTTTACAGCTCTAAATGGTTCCTCCTTTTACACGGCTGCCATAACAGCGTGCAAAAGCTTTTTCACTAAACAGAAGGACAGCAGCTTTCTGACCTCCACCATGCACTGTTACATCAGAATAGCAACAGATGCCTGACCCTTAGGCTTCTCTGCACATTTAATTTCTGCAACACTTGTTACTGTCAGACTTTAGCAGATGGTGCCAAGAGGTTCAAGAATTCACAGCGTATGATAAAAGCTTTCCCCTCCTTAAAAGATAAGACGCTCTTATTCGAGAGCATGGACCAAAATATTGAAAAAAGTGTCTGTAGCCAGTCATGTGTGCGCACGGTATATTTCACTGCTCGCATTCATGCTCGGTGGACCTTGATGTTGCTGGTTTCCTTTTGCAAGCCAGACTGAATCTTGATAAACAGCTTTAATGCCACCTCCGGGTTCATCCTCAAAATATCCTAAATGTGAATGAAGGCATGGAATAAATGTTCAAATTAACCGGTGCCCTTTAAGTGATCTAAATAAAAATCGTGTAATGAGAATGAGAGGAAGATGTGAAGTTTGTGACTCCTTTGGAAACATGAGGAAGTCATGTTTCCAATCTCCTAATAATCTGAGCACAGCTGTGCTTAGCACATTTCCATCAATCCTAAATATGGATCTGCAGCCCGGCAGCCTCCCGCATGAGCTGAACAAAAGTTTACTTGCCAGTGATTTCACGTTGGAGTGAATTATTCAGTCTTTGCTGAGCTCTAAATGTGACTGAAAGAGGATAATTGCCTCTTGTTGTTGATGACATCTCTGCGTTCAATTATCATCTTTAGATTTTTGTGTCGCCGTTTGAATTTATACACAGGAAAGGTTTACATCGTGTTAGCCGTTTTTCCTGTCACTTTTTAATTTGTAGTAGTTGACATCAATAGTTAACACATTTCTTCTATTTCGGCACCTGTCCGGTCTGCCTCTGCTTCTTCGGGCTGGCAGCTGGGACCGAAAACTGGACCGCCACACTGATTTATCTCCTCCTTTGTCTCTGTGTTGGCCTGCGTTTTGTAGGCGCGAACACGTCTAGCAGGTATTACCTGCAGGGATCTTGATCATTTTTATCTCCTGTGTTGATTGCTCCATGGTCCTGGACGTGACTTGCACTGAGCAGTTGAACTATATGAGAAAACATTTTTTTGTTTTTAAGTGATGGCATGACTTTTCAAATGATGACTGTTTAACTCTTTTCGATGCTGATTGCTTCTAATGCAATCCTATCAGCAGGGAGGGTTGGCAGTCAGGCATAGGATTATTTTGGGTGGGCCATGAAGTCAGCCTCGGCCGCTGTCCCAGCAGATCAGCTGATCTCAGTGTTGCAGATCTCACAGGCTTTCTAAGCCCCTTTAGCTCGTTCAGTGTTGCTGTTCTTTGGCAAGCTTCTTTGCAGCCCACCTCCACCTCATCCCCACCTTTCATGCTGTGTTTGAAGTGATCCATGTCATCTCTGTCTGTCACTGACGCTTCTCTGTTATTGGCTGAGACTTGCTGATTTTTTCAATTTGTTCCTTCACCCAGTCAGCTGTGCCCACATGCTTCAACTCCACCCACCATAGTGCCCCTCCCCAAGAAAAACAACATAACCCGTTTGAATGACTATCACCCTATCTCACTCACTTCAATCTGCAATTTGCATATTGGAAGAATCATTCTACCAAAGATGTCGCTAATGCTGCCCTCTAACACCTCAAAAATAAGGACACCTTTATAGACTACAGCTCACTATTCAACACCGTCATCCTAAACAGACGGTACACCCTCTTCACCTATGACTGCGTCCCCTACAAGGACAACACGTCCATCATTAAGTTCGCTGACGACACAACCATCGTCAGGCTCATCACTGGTGGAGAGGAGACTGCTTACAGGGATGCGGTGGCTCAGCTGGAGTCCTGGTGCTTGGAAAATAATCTCTCCTCAAATGCTGATAAGACTAAGGAGATGATAATTGACCCGAGGGTGAGGCGAGACCAGCAAGCCCCACTATACATCAACGGGGCTCAGGTGGAGAGGGTGAAGACCTTCAAATTTCTCCGCACATCAGTGAGGATCTCACCTGGACCCAAAACACACGGCAGATCATCAAGAAAGCTCAACAACGACTCTTCTTCCTAAGGAAGCTGTCAAAATTTGGGTTAACCTCCAAACTGCTCAGCAACTTTCACAGATGCTGTCACGAAACGGCTTTGCTGTGTGCAGGCAGGGGAAGAGGACTCAAATGCAAGACTCGGTGAACTGAAAGAGGCAGCTTTATTTCGCTGTGGCAGAACTCCAAACATAGCTCTCAATAATAACCCTTAAACACAAAGCTAGAAACAAACACTTGGTACCTGAAGACAAGGACTGGAACACAGAAGCAAAACGCAGAGCTAGTTGAGGGGAGAACCGACGTTAATGACGGGACAACAAGGACTAACTGACAGGGACTAAAATACACTGGGAGACAAACGAGGAAATGAGGCAGAGGTGGGCACACAGCTGGAACTCATCAGACATGACGAGACAAGGGAACAAGCAGACACGCTACACATGGACAGAGACTTTCAAAGTAAAAGAGGAAAACAAGTACGCGCAGACATGAGTTTGACACAGGACATCACCACAGGCAGAGGGAGCACAGAACCAAAAGCCAGAGAACTAAAATCAAACTCAAATGTGCCATCAGAATAAACTAGTTTACAATAACAACGACCCAGCACCATAACAGATGCACAGTGGAGAGTACCCTGACAAACTCCATCACAGTGTGGTACGGGAACTGCACCACTCAGGACAGGAAGGCTCTCCAGCGTGCCAGTAAAACGGCACAACTCATCTGTGGACTACCCCTCTCCACACTACAGGACATTTACAACACTCGGCTGAGGAAAAGGGCACACAATATCATCAAGGACCGCACCCACCCACAGCACACAGTGTTCACACTCCTACCATCTGGCAGACGCTACAGGAGTATGAAAGCAAGGACAACTAGACTTAAAAACAGCTTCTATCCACAGGCCATCAGGCTGCTGAATCACTGACTACTGTCATGTAATTATCCATAACTGTAAATTTGCAATTTTGTACATACCTTTACACATACACCTTAACATTGCATATTGCGTAACATTGCATATATTATCACTGTGATAGTATTTATTTGATTCAATACTATCAGTTTAGTTCTCTAAAAGAATGTAAGGTCGTGTGTTTATTATTCATCATCAAATATTGCCACTTTGTCCGATGCTGCTGACGAAAGTCCTGATGGACTGGCCAAGAGATAAGTGGTGCTTTTTAAAAAAACAGATGCACTCCTTTGGGGAGCTTGAAGGATTTCTGGTGCAGTAACATTATTTAAGAAAATATCGTTGGGTTTTCTGGGTTAAAATACCAGAAACAGTGTTTTTTGTTTGTTTTATTTAAAGTTGTAGTGAAGATAACCTCATTAGATTCCTCCTAATGAGCATTACAATCTCTTATGTACGTTAAAAATAATAATGTTTTGCTATTTTGAAAGATGACTCCTAACTTGTTTAAAATTATTGTATTAAATAAAATAAAAAAAGAAATTGTATGTAAATGTAAATCTTACACAAGGTTGAAAAACATTGTTGGAGTCTGAGACACCGATTCGATGCACTGACCTGTGACATTACACGGAGGTACAGCCCGGACTGCTTTCACCTTCACTTTATATCTCTGTAACACAACACTCATTCATCTGGGACATGGGGGCAAAGCGGTGGTTTCTATTGATTGGCTTAGATCATTTTAGAAGGTTTTAAACCTTTTAAAAATTAGGGTTTTGAAATGCTTTACAGTTTTAACAAAATTTCTGCAGAAGCTCAGCTGGTTAATGAGGGTTCTCAATCCACTCAGTCCACTTTCATTGCAATACCTACATGGCTACAGATAGTTGCTGAATCCTCTAACACATAATAAAGTAAAGTTAATGAAAAGAGGATTGTGCATGTGTTCTTTTTGCTCTTATTGTTGCTATAAAAATGGTCAGATGTTCTCTATCCACCATTATGATTATATTTAACTGAAAGCGCCCACATAGAAAATTAGATATGGATGGATGGGCTTTTTAATTTTGCCGTGGCCATCACAGCTTGAATGGCTGGGCTAAATAAATACCAGTCCAAGTGATGTTCATTCCTGAAATGATCCCTCCAACTATTACACAAGCCATCATTATTGGTTTGCGATACGATCGGAGCACAAATAAGTAGTAACGGTTTAATTCATGCATGTCTGATTGCCTTGTCCCGGGAGAACACTGCAGTATGAGAGGAGAGTCTGGGCTGTATTGTCCTTGCCTTAGCATCTGCTCCGACAGTGTTATTTTCTAAAGCCGCACGGCCATTTGCATGATCCTTAAGCGTTTCCTTTTTCGGCCTTGCAAAATCTGCATTAGCTCTGAATGAGCCTGGACTTTTCTTCCTACAGTCAATATTTGCAGTTTTCTCTTCATTTTAAATTCAGTTCCCATAGTTTTTTGGCAGAATGGAGGAGCCGTATTACAATAATTTACAGGAGCTTGACACAAAATCATAAGCATTTGTTGAACATGATTAACTTCAATACAGTAGCTCTGCAATAATGAAACCACAGCAAACCTTGTAATGTTCAGTTTGTACTTGCAGAGCTTTAATTTCTGAGGCACTGTATTGCAGTGTTGTTGTACTGACTTGCATTAAATTGCAGGGCAGTTTCAATTTCCCCAAATGTACTGTATATGCTGAAGGCCAAAGCTCAAGAGATTTCTTCTCAGAAGAATTACTGTCCCCATGTCTATGTGATTGCAATGTTTTTACATTTCGACTTCATTCATTTAGCTCACCACATTCTAAACTACACTTCTTTTTTAAAAAGTACAGTTTAAACTCTCCAAGTCTTTATCTCAGCGTTACACTCTCCCACAAGTCTGCAGTAGAATTGTGGTTTAGGTCTGCTCTGCTTGGAGCCCATTTGAAGTTGTCTTCTGCTTGATGGAGAACTGTGCATAGCCAGCACATTCATTGTGTGGCATTGATTGAGCACTGCAGTGAATTAGTCTATTGCCTGCACTCGTCTTGTGGCCGTATAAAAATAAATAAATAAAAATGTGCACTTACAGCGTGGCACTAAAGCTCCACAAGGCAAGGACAAGGAATATTAGGCAGTTTCTCTGTGACCACAATACTTAATGCAATTTTTGAGTTAAGGATTTCATTATTTTTCTAATTAGCGTTCGTAGTGACAGACATCCATTCATTCATCCACCAATCAATCCATTTTTTTTAACCCCTTAACAAATTCAAGGTCGAGCTGAGGCCGGAGTCTGTCCCAGCTTAGTACGTGCCCTTGTATTATATTAGTAACTTATTTTTATGTTCCATGTCGATATTTGCAAAGTTGTGGAAAAGAAAAAAAAAAGAGACAAAGCCTGGGTTTAATTTAGTGGCATACAATTTAAAACACTTGATGACATTAAAGATCTTAAAAATAAATCTGGGAATTAAACAGCAAATTACAAAATAACATTTCTGTGCTTTTCAAATGTGCTTTATTTTTTTTAAATTAATATATTTTAAAATTCTTTTTTAACTCACCAATATTAATGTATTTATTTCTGTATTACTTATTAAGAAAAATAAGAATAAAATGCAGAAACAAACAAGATTGCATGAAATAAATAATGCCAAAATGCAAAGACAACATAAGAAGTACATGCAAATCCTCAAATTTAAAACGAATAAAATGAATAGTAACTATTGCAGACAAAATAAAACAATTGAAAGAATAATGAATGAAAATTTTTTTTTTAAAAGGAATATTAATTAAACCCAGTTTACAGTTGATTTGTCTGCATCTGTTTTAATATTATTATTAGGACATTTATATTTATTCATATTCTTTTATTTATTTGCTGATTTTAATCCACTTGTATTGGATCTGGTGCATTTTTATTGGCAACATATTTATAGATTTCACTCACTGTAGTTTTAAAGTTGATGAAGAACTTTTAAAGTAAAGCTTGAGATGAAGAAACCACCTGAGACATCGTAAAGCGGTCCCCAACCTTTTTTGCACCACGGGCCGGTTTATGTCCGGCCTTTAAGGTGTCGTGGATGAATACAACAAAATAAAACCTGTACCACCGGTACCAAAAAAAAGAAAAATTTTATTCATAACACACGGGAAAAGACACAGGGAAACTGAGTTAACGATAAAAACAATAAATATTAACGATAAAAACCCTGAAAACCATAAATTTCACACTCGGACCTCAACTCTCGTGGCCCGGTACCAAACGACTTACAGACCGGTACCGGTCCGTGCCCCGGGGGTCGGGGACCGCTGGGGACTTCCTAAAGCACAACTGTTAGCTTTTGGATAAGACTTCTTTTTTTTTTTTTTGATAACGGTCTATTAGATGAAACTGCTGGACAACAAGGGTGTTGGTCTCGCTTCCTTCCACTGCACCACATTAAAATGTTTATCGGGCAATCTCGTGCTCACTTGTTTTTCTTCGGTTAATTAATGAAAGCCTTGAAGGCAGCATTTCCCGAGCCTGAATTAGTTCAAACCTTGGTGAACTTTTCTTCACCATTATTATTGAAACCTGCGCTGGAGGACCGTCACTTCTCCAAAGCAGCTTCTTTGAATTGTTTCAGTGTGAAATTTTACTTTTAGCCAGAAGCAAACATTGTTTATTTCTTTTATTTTTACTCCAGTCCAACGATTAAACCATTTATATCTGTCTACTCTGTGTAGTTAGAGCAGGCGTTCATGGGCGGTATTTCAGCTGCTTGTTCACCAGCTTGACAATAGATTTTCAACAAGAGGTAGTTTTCGAAAATAAAGCAGTATTCAGGAACAATAATGGATCACGTTTGGGTGAAGTTGTTTACAGTCATTCATTATACTTAGATCTTAAAGACCAGAACACTAAACCCATGCTTCTTTCTTTTTTCGTCCCCAGCATGCTTACTTGTGGTATACAAGGCCACACTGGATTTCAAATCAAACCATCAACATGTGATGGGGTCTAGACTTTCATTATTTCAAGCTTTACTTCAAAGGGTTTCCCTCCAGTTTTGTCGTACCTGAACAGTATGCTCTTCCTGCTTGACCTGGACTTTGGTCATTGAAGAATATGTCATTTCCTCTCTTGGATTGTACTTTGCTTCGGGTCATTATCCATTCATATTGGGAAGTACCATCTAATCAGTTATGCAGCATTTGTGTGAATGTGAGCAGAGAGTGTAGATGAATTCATGCTGTCGCCGCTGAACACCAGATTCCCACCAGGTTTCATACAGACCCATCCAGTAATATTGCCTCTGCCATGTTTGACAAATAATGTGGTATGTTTCAAATCAGTTTTTGCAGTTGACTACAGTTCCTGTAGAAGCTTTCTGCTAAATCTAATCTAATCTGACCTTCATGTTGTTGAGTGTAACCAGTGGTGTTTGCACCTTGTTGTAAACCTTTATATTTCTTTTCATAAAGACATCTTTTTATTCTATACTAAACTATGATACGGGTACCTTCTCTAAAGTATTCTTGATTTGGTTAGATATCAAGTTTTTTTTAGCTTTGGAATTAATTCTGTCAGCATGCACTTTACCTGTTTTCTGTTCATTCCTTCTTTTTACGAATGAAATAGACTGTTTGGCCATTTTTGCTGTTTCTCTGATATGTTATTTTTGTTTTTAGAGCCTATGATTAAATGGACTGACCCATCTTTGTACCTTAAATTGAGATTTCCAATCAACAGCCACCAATTTCAACATTTTGAAATCAACTTTAGAAGTTTTTACCCCTCAACTTGTCCTGGAACAATCAGCCAACACGCCTCGCCTCGCCACAAAGGCTGCTTCGCAATCAGTTAGCCAGTTAACTCTGAGCCTCTGTAAATAGGACAATATGCATAATAATGTCTATAATTCTAAAAAAAAAACAGTTAATGTTGAAGGTCTGCACTCCAATCAGATTTTGCTAGTTTCATTTAAAAGCCACTGGTGTGGTGTAGCGCAGCAAAATTTAAGGGCCTAATTATGGACATGTGACCCTAACTGTCCATATGTATTTATAAAATAAACACCCAGGCTCATATTCTCAGCAGCTTGCTGCTGTTTAATCAGCCAGAGATGACGAATAAGTATAAAATAGGCATTGTTTTTAAAGAAAATCACGTGAAGACAGCTCTTGTTAATAAAAGTTGGAGCTGCAGTGAAACATGCATGAAGGACTTGTGACCTTTATGCAACTGAACCTGTCTCTCCAATGTACATTACACTGTGACGGACGGGCAGCGACACTTTTCAGGCTGTCAGCCCCTAAATTTTCCCTCATCTTCACCCAACACTTGACAGTTCATCCACACAAAGTTGACCTTCAGATTCCACGACTGTTCCTCACGCCCTAACAGTTATTTCAACTGTAGACATCACTGTGGCCAGTTTTTGTCACGCTCGCCTAGCTGCCATTTTAAACGGCAAAATGAGACAAAAAGCTTCCCCCTCCCCCCTCTCCTTTCATCAGAGCAGTGTGTGCTGACACCTTCAAATAACGCCAGCCTACCTGCCATGCGGCTGCGTCAGCCCGCACAGCATCTCCTCCGTCCTTTCTCTCGGCTCCTTCTTGGAATTTAGAGTTTGTTTCTGTACAAGGAGGGAGGAGGTGCCTCATTTCTATGTCAGTTTTCATTCAAGCTTCCCTCTAGGAAATTGATTGTGCTTTAGAGGAGACCGTTGCAAGGTGTAAGCAGGTTTAATCTCATTGCACAGCTGTTAAGTAAACCTGGAAGGAATACAGTTTAAGTGGAGGAAAGTTCACAGTGCAGTGCCGGAAACTGCAAACAAACCACCACACCGATGTGTTAGCGTTGTTCAGCTGTTCAGCTGTGGGCATTTGTGCCATCAAAATGAATCGCGGATCAAGATCCCATATTTCAGTTGCATGTACAGGACTGTGAAAATTTTTGAGCCACCCGTCATTTCTTTAACTTTTGCATGGAAAAAGGATATGTGTGCAGCATATAAGGTAAAAACAGAATTTGCAAGTGTGAAACCACAAGAAGCACTCAGAGTGATCAGATCATAATCTCTCTCCATGATTTACTTCTTATCTTTAGAATCTTTTTTAAACATACTGGGAGTGCAGCCAAAATACCTGCTAAGTGCAGGCTTTTGTTATTTGTCCATAGTAATTTATTTGGCAGAATTTGGAGCTGTTACTTTAATTATTTTAGTATTTTATATATGTGGATATATTACACGTGTAGCATTCATTGATTTGAATATTTGTTTTCATTTTTTTTGTAATAAAATTCGTTATTTGTAAATTAAATTGATCTATTTTGACCAGTAGATCAATCTATTGACACTGAAGGAGAGGTCAGAGGTCAGATGTGACATGATATTGTAGGTTAAATCCTTATGCAACACTTCCTATATGTTGATATGAGAACCACACTTTTTAATTTACGCTCGTAAGGTTTTTTTTGACAACTTTTGACCAATAAGTCATTAAGGTGACCTTGAAGAACTCGGTGGATGGAAGACAAATTTTTATGGATTTTTAACATATCCCCACTCTGCACATCTACCAGATGTTATTTCAAACATTTTGGACGTTTACAGACACTCAAACCCTACTAAAAGATAACCTGTTTGGCAACAATAATGATGGGAAGCTCACGACGTCTGCACAGTACAGCGTTTTACATGTGTTTGGATAACTTTTTTTAAAATAAACAATTTAATAAAATTACTGTCATTCGTATTTCTCCATTAAACACTAATCAAACAAGTCAACACAGTTTGCTTTAAATCCGTAAAAATAGCCAGTAAAGTTAACCAAGGTTGTTTTAAATCTATTGCATCCGTTTAGTTTGAGTTTTAACAGCACAGGAAACAAATATTACACATTCACATTCAAGTTTGTATGTGTTTTTGGCGGGTAAATATGCATCACATTAAATCCAATTAAACAATCGTTAAATTAATTATTGTAATTAAAATGTATAATCTCAAAAAATTCTTCCAAAACATTCCGTCATTACATGATTACATGTTCTTTTTCCAAAGTTTCTTTGAGGATAACGTAGGTTAGCAACCTTAGGCACTCACATTTAAGCAAATGCAGTACACCAAATTAACACTAATTAGCACAGACTTTAAATTCATCAAGCCACTTAGCCAGCACATGAATGCAAACAAAGTAATTAGCATACCTGTGCAGGGGATGCGGTAAAGTTGACATCACATCGTGTGCACCTTGCAAAGTCTTGATTAACGCAATCAACCTACAGGAGCCAAGTGCCCCAAGGTCACAGTCATGCATCTTTTGTCACAAGATTCATTAACGAGGCGATAAGCCGTTTATGAATGTGGAAATGAAAAGCGAAAAGAATCCTTAATCAGCGGGTGATTAAGAAATGCTGAAAACGTCCTAATGGGATGCTTTGGATTGTGTCATCAGTGACCTGTAATGATCTCTGAACCACTGCTCACTTCGTGTTGGTGTAAATCCTCAAAGACTGTCTCCGGGGTCATTTGTAAATCACTAACTGTAGGCACTGTGGGATGATTTCCCCCCAAAAAATACACCGGTCCTAAAACTCAAGTGATTAAATACAGGTCATTGCTCCTTTTGATTGGCAGTGGCATTCGAGTAGTGTTTCAGCTGAGAGAGCTGGCGTTTTAAGGTTCTAACATAGTTTAACCGATGCTAGCAATGCAATATATCAAAGCACAACATTACTTTATGCAATTCTTTGTCTGATGGATCTGCTTGACAATGGTTCTGTTTCACATCTGATTAGCTCTGCAAATAGAGATTGAAGACAACACTGAACAAATTAGCAGACCACCCTATTGGTCACTCATCATCAAAGCACAACAGACAAAATAATCCATGTTCTGTGCAACTAAATGTTCTTTATTTAATGATGTACAGTCTAAAAAGCTTAAAATCAAGTTACGGTACATACAGGATTATTAAAATTAGATGCTTTAAGAAGGAAATAACGCAAATGTGTGAATTTCACTGCTTATTTACAGTCTGTGTAAACCCATAGATTGTAGGTAAAAGATTCATACAGCTTGTCAGCTTGAATATTTCGGTTACCAGGTTGCTGTTTTAAACAGGGTGTCACAGTGAGGAGGAGAAACCAAACACACTGTATGCAGCGGTGTGTGAACCCCAAATTATATCCAGTTTGATTGTCTTTCTAACTGTAATTTGGTCTCTAATTTACAAAATAAACAATTAGGAATTGGAACAATAAACCACACAGGTTACCACCTACACTGAAGAGAGAAGCGCTTGTACTGATTGTGTGGTATTTAGCCACATTAGTTACAAAGTTCACCTAGCTAGCAACATTCGCAAATGATGAGACCAGATATGTAATCCACTACCACACTGTGACATGTAGCCACACCCAGCAGAACCACCAAACTTAATACACTAAAAACACAAATAAGTGTTTCAAAAGACGGCAGCACAGCTACCCAGTCAGCTAGCCAGTCAGCACGAGTAGCAAATAAACTCGGACATGTAGCGTAAGTAAATTGTTCGTAAAGAGGGTGCTGCACCAAAAACCTCCTTGTGATTGCTGTGTGATTGCTCTGGTTACAAGCAGATTTCTTTGGTCGTCTGTAGTTTGTATGAAAGACACCGACTTGTCTGCAAACTGTCGCTATTTTACCTTCTGAGCTGCAGTTATATAAATGTGTAACAGACACTGCTCGCCTTCAAAGTAAAAGCTGTGCCTTACTGCTACAATCAACGCTTTTCCAAAAAATGAGCTTTTACTTTGAAGTACTTAATTTTAAAGTTTAATTGCTGGTTGAATTTTTAGTTTGCTTCCTTCTGGAGACAAGTAACCTCCAAAAACGTCTTAATGGCTGTCCACATTTGGAATGCAAACTTTTTCCTAGCGACGGCTGAGGCTGGAGCGACACAAAGAATCTGGCTGGTTTTCTATATAGCCTGTTTGGCTATGTTAACTGTAGCTAACCTGTAAAATGCACTCTCGATGTGTCTGCTCTGTTAGGTCCTCCACTCCTTACCTTCTTTATTTTACTTTTTCTATATTTTGAAGTGGAGTCACCGGGCACGCATACTTGCGTGATATGGACTTGTCCACTTGCAAAGATGCATCTCCCCCCCTAATTTGCTCCACCTAGAGCAGATCGGCCTGTTCCCTTCCATGCGTTTGCATTTTTATTGAGTACGGTGCACGGCCTCTGAAATTTGCTGCGTTCAGTCTGAGCACACACAGTTTGAGAATCGGGATTTAGAGGTCCAATTACCTTTCATGCTGGATAACTTGAGGTGTGAAATTAAAATCAGCATTCTCCCCTGCCTAGCTTTCATTGGTATGCCCCTAAAAAGTTGCTCCGGTGCTGCTGCTAGACCGTCACCTCTGTGGTGGTGAACTGTACTTGTGATGTGAAGCTTCCAGGTGTGAATAAATGGGAAAGAAAGCATTGAGTCTCAGAGACTGAGCCATAATTCTCCATTTTTCCTCTTTAAAAGGTTCTGCTAATTTCTTCTTCTCACTTCCTCAGATTTAACCACCGAACATATGTGTCTAATTGTACCTGTACTATATTAACTTGGGTGATTAAGTCTGTCATACTGAGTCATCTGTCTGTATCATTTCAGATAAATCATGGATGCACACCCCAGAAGCTTTGGCCAAGCATTACATAGCCTACAATGCCAAGGTAGGTATCTCTCTTCACCTGCTAAGTTTTAATGAGCTCTTTCAGAGCAGGGCGACTGCAAAATAATGAAACAACGAAAAACTGTGACACTTTTATTGTGAGTTGGGAAAAAAAAGTCTGTTCTTTTGTGGCTCCCACTTTTGTCTGTGTTTATTCCCTCCAGTCATGCCTGTTAAACCTCTTTCTGTGTTTCCCACAATGCTGTTCCCCTGATAACAGCAGGCCTTTCATTGCACTCTCTGCTATTGTCCAGCGCACGAGCTTCACTGCCCATAGATGCATTGTTTTAGGTTGGAGCTACATAAAAAGTCCTGACAGAGATAGCTGATAAACCTCAGCACCTCTCCTCAATGTAATAATAATTTTGGTTTTTAATGGTGTTTAAATTCATTCTCAGCCCAGCACACCCAATGAACTGTCAAGAAATTGATACCGGTGTATTCGTCTCTCGTAGCAGCTGTTCTCTCTTGGTGCTGTGATGCGGGGAAGGAAATCTTCCTCATCAAAGTTTAATTTAAAGGAGACTCTGTGTCTTCAAGGCTTCTTGATTTGTTTATTTTTAATGAGTGTGTGTGAACAGAGGAGGATTTAAGCAAAGCGGCACATGCATATGTCAAAAGAGGTGAGAACTCTTGGATCTGAGTCAAGACTAACTTGTAATAAAATGGCTCTCAGGCTTGCCTGGAATCAGGATCTGCTATAAAACACTCGGAATAAAAAGGTGTTTTTCAAATATCCAGCGAACACCCCTGAAAGGAGGGACTGTGTCCCTTGGGGAGGACTCCCCTGTCAGGCTGGTTTTCTGCTTCATTTCGAGTTTTCCTCCTATGAGGCACAAAATCTGTCAGCCTACATTCTTGTGCTTCACAAATGCGATGCTGGAACGGAGGTGGAACTCCAAGACTGCCTCTAAAATATCCCTGCAAACTGCTGAAGCTCCCTCCCTGCATGCAGCAAAGTAGCAAAGGAAACCGGCAGAAGGCACATCTCTAAAATCAAAGCACATTGTCAGTTCCTATACTCGCAGTGTTGTCGGCTTTTACTGATGAGATCCCCGTCTGGTTAAATTTCCTGAGATCTGAGTAAAGGGCTCATCAGTGAAGGAATTGGGGGGGGGGAGTGCTGAGAATGTGCTTGGCATGATCTCCCAGGTTTCAAGCACTCAGGACTGTAAACACAAGCTCAGTTAGCAGTTCACTGAACAATGTGCCAGATAGTTGGAGCACAGACAGAGAGCTCTCTTTTTAGCCTCCAGAAAATAAACCTTTTTTTTCTTTATTTTCAAACGTTTACACGCACGCGCACTTACAAAGGAAGCTAGCTATGATGTAACAAGAAAACACCAGAATTTGACCCACTAAAATCTGAATCTCTTGGAAGAGCTACACCACACAGTAGACGAAAATAACTATAAATAACGTTTTGAAACCTGACGGCATCGCAAACTAATATCTTATATTGTTAAATGCGACATAGCAGACAGCTACAAACTGCAGCTCCTTTTGTCAGAGCACCTGCCAATCAAAAGCCCTTCAACAACAATCCAGTTATCAGAAGAGAGAAGACAATCCATAGAGCCCAACTTGGGAATTTATCCCTGCTGTCACAGGGCGAGAGGCTTGGGTACTCCCCAGACAAGTTGCCAACCTGTTGCAGAGCTAACGCAGAGAGACGGATTTCCTCCTGTGGGAGGAAGCCGGGGGGAGCTCATGGAGGCACAGGAAGCAGGGGTGCAGCCAAAAATTCTGGACCCTATGGAAACCAAAATTTCAGGACCCTCTACATTTTTCAGAGATAAAATTTAACCCAATAAACATACCCTGTATGGTGCGACATGCCTGCGTTTGTCACTGTCTGAGCTAGATCATAGCAAGAGACGCTATGCTAGCGACCGTAGATTGGACGGACAGGTGGAACGAACCATTGTGAAAGGGAGGGGTGTGTCATAAACAGTACATTGTTATAATACATTATTTGTTAAATATTATTAAATATATGGTCAAAATAGACAAAATACACTATGTGTAGGAGGGGCCCTAGCACATTTAACGTCTGTATTAGGTCTTCTGGGCCCTTCCTCAGCCTGGGCCCTTAGAATCGTCCTAACCTTCCACCCCTTTACGGCGCCCCTGACAGGAAGAACAGGTACA
>VUQR01031825.1:0-15163 GCA_015108515.1 Hemichromis elongatus | reverse complement strand
ACCGGGAGCCTCCAATGCATCGATGTCTGAGGGCGTCAGGCACTGTCAGGGGGAGTGGTGGGGGGAGATAGGCCTCCATACCTTGGGGGGCCTGAGATGTCCCTAGAGAGGTGGCCTCTGAGACCCGACCTGACATATAGACACAGACAAACAGGCACACACAGAAATGAACATCCATTCCCACCCCCATGCACACATATGCAAATACTAAGCACTCATTCAATGTGGAGACAGACATAAAATAGACACTGTACACCCAATCACACTCCCCAAACATACTCTATACCCCAGGTCTAGGTACCCCTGCCCCTGGAGGAGGAAACACCCAGACCCAAGAGGTGTTACCATGGGTGGAGACAAGCAGACCCAAGAGGTGTTACCCTGGGTGGAGACAAGCAGACCGCCCCTGACTCCGCAGTAGCAGGAGGGTCCCACATACCAGACCCCAATCGGATGGCGAAATCCTCCTCCTAGCCCCCCCGCCCCAACGGACAACAGAGAGTGGGGGTATTTGAAGACTCCAAACCTCCCTCCGCTCGCTCTTATGTAGTGTTGATGCATGTGTGTTCTAAGGTGTATTTAAAACCCAGGAGGGCATGAAGCTGCCTGCCATAGCACGTAGCCCCTCCCGAGAACCTTCAATGTATACGTGCTTTTAAAATTGAGAGGAGGGCACCGGCGCCAGAGGTAAGTTGGTGTACCCAGACAGTCTTCTGGCTGCCGTGTAGCGTGCCCTCCCCCAAGGACCTAAATGTATGTGTAATGAGAGTATGAGTAATGTGGATGTCTATGTTGTAGAATAAAATTGAGGCACAGGCGGCCAGAAGGGAACAGAGGTTTCATACTGAATTATGAGTTTGAAGCTACAAAATATACTTTGAATAAACAGGCTCACACAGCCATGAAACTACTTCTCAGGCAATTTTTGAACAACTGAAAATGAGAGACTGTCCAAGCCTTTGTTCATAAACAGTTAGTTTCAGGAGCGGGACCACACCTCCAAACACACTCCTTCCGGTTGTCATCTACATAGGTTCTCCCAGTTCCACAACCTGTCCGTTCTCGTTTAAGTGCCCCACCCTCTCTCCCTGCTCGTTTTCAGTTCTTTAACTTCTTCACTTCTATTTAGTGCATGGGGATCTGCCAGGCCTGGGAGCCGTCGCCAGTCCCCTTCGAGGCCTTCCCCAAACCGCAGCACAACTCACATCCAAGCATTCACATAACCTACTAAAATGCTGTCAAACCTAAAATGAGGACGTTGGCCCAGCTAGTGAATTACACATTAGAAATCTTTTTAGTCTGGAATAAACCAGCAAAACTGCATCAAAATTAAAAACAAAACCACAAACGCAGGTGTCTCAAATCAGTTTATTTTCTTTTTCAAACCACTGATGAACCCAGACTGTGGGGTTTTTGTAAAGGTCTGACGATGTTTTTGTCATTGTGCATATCTAGCTGCACAGTAGTACACTGCACTGTGCTCATGTTGTGCCACTTTGACAATCAGAGAGCCATTTTTTGCTTTATCCCCACTCAAATCTCCTGTTATATCAAAATAATCTTTATCTTGGTCAAATGTGACAGCTTGGTAGTTCAAAAACCCAATGAGTTTCATAGCTGTCTCTCCTGGTGGCTGCTGGTACCAGAGCATCACCCTGTAGTCAGTCTGTTCATGGCTGCAGAAAATCTGCACTTTGGATCCAACATTTGTGAACTTTGAGGGAGACTGACGCACCTCGATACCCAGACAGACACCTGGATAGAGAATGAAGAAAATTAAATTTAGACCATAACCTGACATATTTAATTAAACAATTTCCATGTTAATATCTGAATAGATGTACATAAAAAATTCTGGTTAAATTACAACAGATGATACACTTAATAACACAATATTAATGTCCACGGGATCTAATGGTGATTAAACAAAATATTACCTGTCAGGCACCAGAAATAGAGAAAATCAATCATTTTGACCTTCTTTTAATAACATTTATTTCAGTTGAAATTGCTGTGTTTTGATATCAGACCACACTGATCTGTCTTAAACTGAGAGAGAAGTGAACACTGGGCTGGGATCTACCCAAATGGTGGGAGGAGTATGTTCAGTTTAGTTCCATCAAACCATTAAAGTGGGTGGTTCTGAGTTTTTGTATTACAGGGAGGAGTTTTCCTCTCAGTGTGCTAAGCTTGCTGCACAGTAATACACTGCACTGTGCTCAGGTGCCTTTAGGTCCACTATAAACATAGAAGCATTCTTTGCTTTCTCTCCACTCAAATCTCCACTAATATTAAAATGTTTCTTAAACATTTCCTCATGCTCTTTGTTGTCGTAATTTAAATGTCCAATGCGCTTCAGAGCCTGTTCTCCAGGGGATTTCTGGTACCACTGCATGAGCGTGTAGTCGGTCTTTTCATGGCTGCAGACCAGCTGGACGTTTTCTCCAGGTTTCCTGAAAACTTCCACAGGTGTTTGGGAAACTTCAACACCCAAACAAACACCTAGAAAGAGAGAAAATGAATAATCAGCATATAAACTAAATATAAATTGGGATACTTGGATGATGAATGTGATTACCAGTGAGCCAAAACAAACTGAAACATGTCAGCATGATGAGCTTCTGTCTGAAAACAGAACACAGAGTGACTCGAACATTTTACCACGCATACTTTTATTGACGCCTCTTGAAATCAGCCGCTAAAGGATTTGATATCAGTATTTCTTGAGCTTCGTCGCCACCTACTGGAGGACATAAATATTAGCTCTATTATCAGATTAATTGTTGAGCAGTTTTTGTACAGCTTTTCCTAATTCTCACATCACTGTGTTTGCTGACAGCACAAAAGTAAACACCGCTGTCATTCTGCTGCAAATCATTCACAGTCAGAGCCCCGTTCTCAGCGCTTGCTTTTGTAGCTGAATATTTGTTTTTAGGCGCCCCACCATAGTCGGGCACCCCACCCAAAGCTGTGTAGACAATGAGTCTCATGGTCTCGCCCGGTCTTTGTATATACCAGTACATCTGGTTATGACTTATATCTTTTTTGTGGCTGCAGTTCATCTCTGCAGCTTTGTTAATATAACTCCAGCTGATATCAGGGTGTTGAATCACATCCTGGCAAAAACCTGAAAGAAGAAAATATAAATGAATACTAAAAATGCTCTGAGCAAAAGTGTTCAGGTCTTACATGAACAAAAATGATTAATGTTTATGTACCTTGAAGCCACAGAGATGAGACTATGAAGGCGATGACTGGTTGAGCAATCATAGTGTTATTGTACAATGTGATGACAGTGATTTTCATAATTTAGGTCTCCTTCTATTTATAATGGTAGGTGGAGGTTTAAGGCTTTTCCTCATAATAAGGACCGCCCACTCCCATACTGGATTATAATCACAAAACTGACATTGGTTAGAATACAGGTGCAAACAGCTATGAGCTGTAAGAAAACTAACAGTGAAGAAGTTTTTGTATTGAGGATTATTGTTATGTAGCACTGTGTAACTAGCAGCACAGAAGTAAACAGCACTGCTGTTCAGGGTGAGATCTTTTATTATTAATGTGCAGGTCTGGTGTGGATTTGCACTTCCTTTGATTTCAACCATCCATCCAGGCTCTAATACTTCTCGGGTTATTAACATGTATCCCAGGAGCTGTAGTTGACCGTTTTCTATTTGCTTGTACCAGAAGATTCGATCATAGCTAGCTATCTTGTGTACACAGTTGATTTCAGCTGTTTGTTTTTGATTCTTGCACATATGCGCTGGAGTCTGGAAGACTTGGTCACTGAGTGAGGAACCTGTGAAAAATGTCAACAAAAAGATCCCACAACAATATAAAACGACAAATATGTGAGTAAAGGTTTAAAAATGAAAAAGTAATAAAAACTGCATTACCTGAAACCAGGATAATGTTTAAAGTTATGCAGAAGAAAGTGATTATCATGTTGTCTTGCATGACTGTATTCAAGAACAAGCATGTTATGTCTTCTATACTTTCATAACTGTGTATTCAGTTACACTGATTATTCATTTGTCATTTCTGAGTAAACCCTCCCACTAAAAATGGGCAGTGATGCAGTGAATTCTGAGCGGCCTCTACGCTACAGACATACTGCCACGTTATGAAAGCACTGTCATGTTTCAGCACGTTACCATGTTTTTCTGTATCTCCTTGCACATCTCTGTCAACTTTTCCTTCATCTATACAGAACTATTTGCTTTCTGCTCAAGCTTGTGCATCTAAGCTTCAAGCAGCACCATTGGGTCAAAACTGATGCTGCATTAATATGCTTGAATTTTTTATTTCTATCACTGAATTTTGTGCACCATTTTCCATTATATTCATTTTATATTCTCAGACACCTGTGAGCATGAGCTGTGTCATACTGGATTTTATTCAAAGGTTTAAAAGGTTTAAAGTTTTCATAGCCAACTCGCTGCAGAAGCTGTTTCCTGAGCAACAGTTTCAGTAGTTTGACAACAGAGGTGGTTTAATAAGTCAGAAGGCCTTTTTATCTGAAAGGGGAGCTGCAAAAATGAATTTATTATTGTCTATGCATATTGTTGTATAATCTATATTTATATTGCCTTGACAATGATCTGTTTCTATGTATAATTATCAGACTGTGGCATGCAATATTTAACTGTTACTGTCCAAATGCTTATGGACCTGACACCTGCTGTGAGCAGTGATGGACAAAATAATCATAAAACAAGAAATGTAATAGCCAAGCAGCAATATTTGATGAGCTACTGTAAGATAATAGCTGTTTTGCAGTATTCAATTTAGGTTTAGTGTCTTCTGTGAGTGCGTTCTCACTCAGCTTCATATTATTTAAGGAATAAACCAATGTGATTTCAGCAGAGCAGATATTACATAAGTAAACAAAACGGCAGCTAAAAATCTGTTGGTTTTTGATCATTTACTGTTTAACTTGTAGAATATCAGAAATTATGGAAAATACTCATCACCATCTCCTAAATCCAATCATTCAATGATTTGGATGTAAGTGAATTCTTTTGGCAATATAGTGTAGATGTTGAGATGAAGATGTTGACTTTTATAAGGCTTGGAGGTCTGTCATGTTTGCTTTTACTACTTATGTGAATTAAAGCTGTACATATTTTTTTCTCATTCTTTCTTTCTTCCTGGTGTTATAAACAATGCATACTCTAAATAACACTCCTAGATAAATGATAAGAGAACAAGGGTAGATTCATACATTTTTACATGACTACATTAAGCCACAAACCACTAAAGCAGGTGCTTAGGAGCTTGCCTTATCAAGACCACCAAATGTAAAAAAAAAACAAAAAAAAAAACGGTGTAGTTTTTGTACTGTTCAAAGGGACTTTATGTCATTGTGCTTTGCTTGCTGCACAGTAGTACACTGCACTGTGCTCTTGTTGTACCACTTTGATGATCAGAGAACTGTTTTTTCCTGTATTGCCACCCAAATCTCCAGTGATATTGAAATAATCTTTATATTGGTCTTCATATTTGTCCTCTTTGAAGTACAAATACCCAATGAGTTTCATAGCTGTCTCCCCAGGCTGCTGCTGGTACCAAAGAATCATCCTGTAGTCGGTCTTTTCATGGCTGCAGAAAATCTGCACTTTGGATCCAACATTTGTGAACTTTGAGGGAGACTGACGGACCTCGATACCCAGACAGACACCTGGATAAAAAAATGGAAAAAACCCCCAAACAATTAGTTTAGACCAAAACATATCACACATTTAATGAAATCATTTTCATGTCAAGATCAAGTTCTTACCTGTTAGGCAGCAGAAAAAGAGAAAATTAAACATGTTGACCTTCCCTTGATAACATAACTATGAGCCTAAGACATTTAGGGATTTAAATCACTGGGATCTGACTTCAGATTAGCTGTCTGGCCCTAGTTAGCTATCTAAGACCTAAAAGGAAAGTGAAGCAAACACTATGCTGGCTGGCATCTAAGAGGTTGGAGTATGAACAGTTTTGAGTTTTTGTATAAAGGGGAGGGGGTTTCTTCTCAGTGTGCACAGTTGTACACTACACTGTGCTCAGGTGACTTTAGGTCGACTCTAGATGGAGAAATATTATTTGCTTCCTCTCCAATCAAATCATCTTAAAATATTTTTTCTATACTGACGTTTCATCCCTGGGCCTACATGAAGTGCAACCCCTACACACATATTACTCCTAAGAAAAGGTGAACAGCACAAAAAAATCTAAGTTCATGAGCAGCAGTGTCTCACTTTGAAGGTGAGCCATGACAAAACAACAAAGAAAAACATCTGATTGTCTTTTTTCTACCCTTACAAAGTAATAAGCACTCTAAAGACTCTTCTCTAACTCTCGAAAACCAAGAAACAAAAAAAAGGGAAGTATTTGAATAAAAAGGGCCTCTCATACCTAATAAAACTAGCTACAAAGTGCTCGATATGTACAGTGAATACATATTTAAAATTTACTATTTACAAAGTGCTTTCAGCTACTGAAATCACAAAGACTTCAGATTGTGTTGCTGATCTCTCACACACTGGAGAGAAAGCTGAACACACCCACATTCACTCTAATAGTAGAAAAACCATCACATCTTTATGGATCCTGTCATTCTTTGTTGTTGTATACATCCAGTGCACTTCATGGCTTGGTCTTCATGGGATTTCGGTTTTCTGTGGTTGCAGACCTGTTGGACTTTGTCTCCTGGTGTCTGATAAACTTCAACATCCAGACAAACACCTAGAAACAGAGAAAATGAATTATTAACATGTATATTATAGATAATATGAAGGTGGGATTCCTGAACGTGATTACCAACGTAAACTGAATATTGTTGGCACGATGAGCTCCTGTCTGAACCCTGAGTGACTCTTACATTTTGTCAGATGCTGCAGGTTCTGATATCTGTATTTGTTGAGCTCCCGTGCCACCTACTGGGAGGACATGAAAGTCATTTCCAACATTAGATTAGTTTAGCAGTTGTGGTACAGCTTATCCTACTTCTCATGTCACTGTTTGCTGATAGGACAAAAATACATGCTACTGTCATTCTGCTGCATATTATTCACAGTAAGAGTTCTCAATGTCTTATTTTGTATTTGTTTTCAGGTTTCTATCACGAGGCTCTCCTGGTATTTTAATGTACCAGTACATATGACTATGACTTTTAATTTTTAAATCTCTTGCATAAGTCATGTACCTGGAAGTCACAGAGATGTGAAAAGCATTTGAGGAATCATACAATGAGATACAGCTGACAACCTCCCATTCCTGTACTGGATTATAAACACAAGACCAGTGTTGGTTAGAATACAGGTGCAAGTGTCTGTGAGCTGTAAGAGATAAACTAGCAATAGGAAGGTTTTTGTATTGTGGATCAGTGATATGTAGCACTGTGGAATCTAGCAGCACAGAAATACACCGCACTGCTGTTCATGAAAAGATTTTCAATTGTCAGTGTGCAGGTCTGGTCTTTATTTGCATTCCCAGCAATTGTCACAGTCACTCCAGGCTCTGGAGATGGGCTTGTTCCAAACAGGTATCCCAGGAGCTGCAGTTGGCTGTTTGTTTGCTTGTACCAGAGGATTACATTATAGGTGTCTATACGGTGTGAACAGGTGATTTCTGCTGTTTGTCCTTGATTTTTATGCATATGAGCTGGATTTTGGTAGACTTGGTCACTGAGTGAGGAACCTGTAAAAATGAATAATCAGAACCCTCACATAAATGTAAAAAATAGAATGAGAGTAAATATTGAAAAATTGAAAAGTTAACAAGACTGAATTACCTGACACCAGGATAATGTTAAAGCTCATGAAGAAGAACGTGATTATCATGTTGTTTTGCATAACTAAACTTGGGAACAGCGCTGTTATTTCGTCTATGCATCCATAATCGTATATTGAGTTCTGCTGATTATTCATATGCCATTTCTTGGTAAACCCTCCCACCAGGGAAATGGGCAGTGATGCAGTGGATTCTGAACAGCCATTATACTACAGACATAGTGCCGCCTCATTAAAATCAAGTGTTTCTGTGTTTGAGTTGCACACTGTTATTTTCTCTCTCTTTTTTGGTCTGTGAAAGCTTCATAGGCTCTGAATTTTGGCATGCTGTTTAGGGACAGAGTCCTTTTATTGCTGATGAAGCATCAAAGAGGAGATGTGATGGTGTGGGGTTGCTTTGCTGCTGACACTGATGGGGATTTATTCAAAACTGAAGGCACACTAAACCAGCATGGCTGCCACAGCATCCTGCAGCGACGTGCCATCGCATCAGGTTATTATTATTATCAGGTAAAGGGCTGTTTGACCAAGAAGGAGAGTGACCTGACCTAAACCCAGTCGAGATGGTTTGGGATAAGGTGGTTGGGTATTTATATTGCTTACTGCACCACCTTTAAGAAGACTGAAAGTTGAGTCACACAACAATGTGTGCTGCTGGTAAAGTTTCTGGGCTGCCTTTCCTTATAACAGCAATCCCTCAAGATTCTCGCCATTTAAAGCAATGCATTATCAGGGAATACAACATCTAGTCTTTATATTGAATCATGACATTAATGCATGTACACGTGTGTTGAGATGAAGATGTCTGTTCAAATCTTAGTAAAAAAAAATGTCATGTGGCTTGGAGGATTGTGTCAGCTTGTGTGATTTAAAGCTGTACTTATTTTCTGGACTTCCTTTGTTTTTATATAAAGAGTACATATCTGAACAACATGCCTAGATAAATAAGAGTAGAACATGGGTGTGTAAGTATTTTGTTCTATGGATGGATTAAAAGCCACTAGAAAACCACTAAAGCAGGTGCTTCAGAGCGTGTTTTTTTCAAAACCACAATGATAAGAAATAATGTTGAGTTTTTGTACAGTTCAGAGGGACTTTTTATCATTGTGCTTTGCTTGCTGCACAGTAGTACGCTGCACTGTGCTCTTGTTGTGCGACTTTGACTATCAAAGCACCTTTTTTAAGTGTATTCACACTTAAATCTCCAGTTATATTGAAATTATCTTTATATTGGTCTTCATATTTGTCATCTTTGTAGTTCAAATACCCAATGAGTTTCATAGCTGTCTCTCCAGGCTGCTTCTGGTACCAGAGCATCATCCTATAGTCGGTCTTTTCATGGCTGCAGGAAATCTGGACTTCAGATCCAACCTTTGCGATGAACTGAGAGGGAGACTGACGGACCTCAACACCCAGACAGACACCTGGTTAAAAAAATTTTAAAAAATGAAAAAACATTCAGTTTAGACCAAAGTATATGAAACATTTAAATGATCCGATCAGTTTTCATGTTTAGAAGATCTTATCGTAGGTAGGTAAGCACGTTATTACCTGTTAAGTAACAGAAAAAGAGGAAATTAATCATGTTGACCTTCTTTTGATAACATGTCAAAGGCCTAAGGCTTTAGGATTTAAATCACTGGGATATGACTGCAGTTTAACTGTCTGACCACACTGAACTATCTAAGACCTAAAAGGGAAGTAAACACTGTGTTGGCTGGCGTCTATCTAAGAGATCACGATTCACTTTGATGTTTGAGTTTTTGTAATAATGGGAGGAGTTTTTCTTTCAGTGTGCACTTTACTGCACTGCTGAGTGCTTTAGATACCTTTAGGTGAACTATAAATGTAGAAGTATTATTTGCTTACTCACCACTCATATTGGCAGTAATATTAAACACAAAGATTTCAGAGTACATTTCTCAGCTTTCAGAATTCAATTATTAACTTATACCCAGACTTCTTACACATACACTCAGTGCTACTAGCAATCTAACTGCTGGCTCATTGTTTGCAGGGGAAGCAAACAGAGGGTTGAGGTGGCTAGAAACTGGAGGCTAAGATGCTTCTGTCTAGCCAAATATCCAATCTGCACACAGAATTTTCTGCAAAACAGCCAACAGGGACTCTCTACCTGTGTTAGCAGAACACACAAACGCACACAGAAGAGAGAAAGCTGAACAAATCAACACAAACTCTAATGATAGAAACAAACAGAAAAACACCTAAAAAGAGAGAGATCAAATATAGAGGATATAAAGTGTGACTCCTGAATGATTAATGTAATTACCAATAAATCAAAATGCCTTAATTTTGTCAGCATGAAGAACTCCTGTTTCAAAACAGGACAATAAGTGATTCTTACATTTTTACCCAACTAGCACAAGTTTTGATATCAGCATTTATTGAGCTCCAGCACCACCTACTGGGAAGACAAAAGTCAAGTGATGAGACCATCTTTAATGTCCAGCTGTCTCTTGCAGGGTTCATATACCTTGGAGTCAGAGAGATAAGACAACTAATATGATGAGCACTCATGGTGATGCTCTACAATGAGATATGGCTGACATTATAAACATTAACACCTGCTGCTATTTATAATGATAGGTGGAGGTTAAATGTTTTAATTGGCTCTAGGAACCTCCCATTCCTATTGTGGACTATAATCACGAAAACAGTGTTGGTTAAAATACAGGTGCAAGAAGCTGTGTGCTATGAGATGATAACACAGTGAGGAGGTTTTTGTATTGTGGATCAGTGATATGTAGCACTGTGGTATCTAGCAGCACAGAAATACACCGCACTGCTGTTCATGAAGAGATTTTTAATTGTCAACGTGCAGGTCTGGTCTTTATCTGCACTCCCATCCATCGTCACAGTCACCCCAGGCTCTGGAAATTTGCTTGGTCCTACCATATATCCCAGGAGCTGCAGTTGGCTGTTTGTTTGCTTGTACCAGAGGATTACAATATAGTTGTCTATACTGTGTGAACAGGTAATTTCTGCTGTGTTTCCTTGTTTTTTATACATATGATCTGGATTCTGGTGGACTCTGTCACTGAGTGAGGAACCTGTGAGAAATATCAGAAATCTTGAATCAATATGAAATATTGAATGAGAATAAATCTTAAAAAATGGAAAAGTTAACAAGAGTACATTACCTGACACGAGGATTATTTTAAAGCTCATGCAGAACAAAGTGATTATCATCTTGTGTTTCATAACTAAACTCGGTAACAGTGCTGTTATGTCATCTATGCTTTCATAATCATATATTCAGTTCTGCTGATCATTCATATGCCATTTCTTGGTAAACCCTCCCATGAGGAAATTGGGTTGCTGTGCGTTCTGAATAGCCAATCGATTACAGACATACTGGCAGATTATGCAAGAACTTGGTTCTAAATTGGAGGTGTCTTTATGACCTATATTTTCAACCATATTCTATGGGCATTTTATATGATACTGCTGGCTTCCCATGAACCCTCTGTCATTTTCTAACCCACTAATTTTTTCGCTTATATTCAATTTTTTGAAAACTTAAATTTTTCTCAAGCCACACTTAAGGTCATGAGCTCTGGGTAGTGATTGAAAGGCATTACCCTTCTTCTACTTTTTTTTGGCAATACACCGGTCACCAAGTAAACTTTTAACTCTTTCATGCATGAATTATGACAACCTTAATTAGGATTTTTTTAATGTTTTTTTTATTCACCTTTAGGCACGAATAAATTTTTTAAACATGTACTTTTTTTAAAGACTTTTTTTACTTGTCCACTTAGGTGGAAAACATACATTTTGAGTTATAGCAGGGTATGGAGTGACACATCAGTGTCCAGTGTAGTGGTTTATGTGCAAGTATACCATCAACACTGACACAAATACAAGAAAACAGCCTTTGAATAGCTGTCCACTGTAGTGACCACTATTCGTCAAAGGGTTAATATTGGAATGCCAACAAAGTTCCTGCAATGGGTGTTCCAATTTTTTTTTTTTTTTTATTGGAAGATTTTAAAAAAAAATATATCCAAAGACCACAGTTTTTTTGTGGTCTCCATCAAAGGTTGCACAAGATGCACCTACACTTTTGGATTTTTAATTTTATTAGAAATTAATCCAGCAAAGCCAGTAAAATCAGTGGCAAAGCTGGCAAATATGAACCACTTTTTTCGATAGTTTGTCAAAAATCTGTGTTGAGATGGCACCTGTTGAGAACCATCTGAGAGCAGTGCCTGTGCTGTAAATAAGAATGATCAGTGATGTCCAAGGCTTCAGATAATATTTACCATTACCTAAGCACATAAGATTATCATTAGTCAGTGCCATTGTTTCTTTGGTAGACCATGCAACCTCTTTAATGAATATTTAATAGAAAATGCTGATCACCATTTGGTAAAGCCCACAGGGAGAGACAGTTTATTTTGATTACTATAACATTAAAAGAAACTTAAACTTAAGAGTTTTGCCAGTTATTTCCTTTCTGTGTGACTGATGTAATATTTAGATCCTAATATGGTCATATTTTCATCCAAATTGCCCACAAAAGTGCTGTTGCTGTTGCTTTTGACTTTTATTATATATTAAAAATGTTATTAGTGTGATATACTTAGAATGAATCAACAATAACATCTCAATTGAAATCCTAAACCACAAAAGCAGGTGTCTGACATCAGTTTATTCCCTTTACTTGTGTCAAACCACTGATTCAAGGCTATGTAGTTTTTGTAGTGTTCAGAGGGGCTTTTTGTCACAGTGCTTCTCTAGCTGCACAGTAGTACACTGCACTGTGCTCTTTTTGTGCAACCTTGACTATCAGAGAGCCGTTCTTTGCTGTATTCCCACCCAAATCTCCAGTTATATCGAAATGATCTTTATATTGGTCTTGGTCAAATGTGACAGCTTGGTAGTATAAAAACCCAATGAGTTTCATAGCTGTCTCTCCAGGCTGCTGCTGGTACCAGAGCATCATCCTGTAGTCAGTCTTTTCATGGCTGCAGGAAATCTGCACTTTGGATTCAACATTTGTGATGAACTTTGAGGGAGACTGACGAACCTCAACACCCAGACAGACACCTGGATGAAGAATGAAAACAAATTCAGTTTAAATTATAAAATAATGCAACATTTAATGAAACCATCCATGTTCAGATAACTCTGTCGTAGGTAAACAAGTTATTACCTGTTAACCAACAGAAAAAGAGAAAATTAATCATGGTGACCTTCCTTTGGTAGCATGTTAAACTATATGAGCCTTAGACTTGAAGGATTGCTAGGATCTGACTTCAGATCAACTGTGAGACCACAACACCGAACTATCTAAGATCTAAAAGGAAAGTGAAGCAAACACTATGCTGGCTGGTGGGAGGAGTATGAACAGTTCAAACCCATCAAAATAAGTTTTTGTATTGGGGGAGGGGTTTTCCTCTGTGTCCATAGCTTTCTTCAATGTAGTACAAGGCAGTGTGCTCAGGTGCCTGTAGGTCAACTATGTGCTCAGAAACATTCTTTGATTTCCTCAAATCACCATTAATATTAAAACAAATCTTTATACTCAGGTTTAATCCCTGACTTAGGGGTGACAAAGACATAACATGAAGTGCAACTCTCCCATACATACCACTCCCCAGAAAAGGTCATAAGCACAGAGCGATCCAAGATGATTAGCAGCAGGTTTTCCTTTCAAGTGTAAGCAATGCCAAAATAACAAACACAAACATCTAATCATCCTTATTCTTCATTTAAAAGGTAATAGGCAAACAAAAGACTATTCTCTGACCTATTCTCGAAACCAAAAAGCAGCCACTTAACTGCTACAATATGTACACAAACACTCAATGCTATTAGCAATCTAACTGCTGGGTCTTTTTGTGTAGCGGAAGAAAGAGGAGGGGGAGCTAGCTATCAGCTGGAGACTAAGGTGCTTCTGTCCATCCAAATATCCAATGTGCTCACAGTATTTTCTGCAAACCAGCCAACAAGGACCACCAACCTTTATCTCTACTTTTAAGATTGGGCTCAAAACTTTTCTTTTTGCTAAAGCATATCGTTAGGGCTGGGTCAGGTGACCCTGAACACACCCCTCTGCATTTAATTATTCGTTATTATTCATCTCTGGCTTACTTCCACACCATTTCTTTTTTCCCATCTTCATCCACTGGCCCCCAACTGGTCACAACAGATGGCCGCTCCTCCCTTAACCATGGTTCTGCTGTAGGTTCCTAAATGTGAAAAGGGAGTTTTTTCTTACACCTGTCACCGAAGCGCTATTGGGGTTTTTTTTCAGTTATTTTCTGTTTTGTTTTTATTACTGTTATTGTGTTGTATTATTTTAGGGTCTTTAACCTTACAATATAAAGCACATTGAGGCAACTGTTTTTGTGATTTAGCACTATATAAAAGAATTGATTTGAATTAAATAAAAATGAATATTGTTGGCATGATGAGGTCCTGTCTGAATACTGAGTGACTTTTACCAGCTATTGCAGGTGTTGATCAGTATTTCTTGAGCTCCAGCGCCACCTACAGGAGGAGATAAAAGTAAATTCTAATGTCAGATTGGTTGTTGAGCAGTTTTTGTACAGCTTCTCCTACTTCTCACATCACTGTGTTTGCTGACAGCACAAAAATAAACACCGCTGTCATTCTGCTGCAAGTCATTCACAGTCAGAGCTCCGTTCTCAATGGTTTTTTTGCTGGCTGAATATTTATTCTCAGGGGCTCCACCATAGTCCGGCTTTCCACCAAACACTGTGTAGACGATGAGCCTCATGGTCTCTCCTGGTCTTTGAATATACCAGTACATCTGGTTGTGGCCCTTATCTTTGTTGTGGCTGCAGTTCATGTGTGCAGCTTTGTTAACATAACTCCATCTGATTTCAGGTTGCTGAATCACATCCTGGGATTGACCTGTAAGAATAAAATATAATTTAATACCAATAATTCTATGAGCAAAATGTTCAGGTATTAGATGGAGTATAGAAATCCTTAAAGTTTAGGTATTTCTTGAGGGGGTTCATGTACCTTGGAGCCAGAGAGATGAGATAACAAATATGATGAGGGCTTGAGCAATCATAGTGATGCTCTACAATGAGATACAGCTGACACTGTAAATATTAAGGCCTCCTGCTATTTATAATGGTAGGTGGAGATTAAAGGTTTTAATTCACTCTAAGGACCTCCCATTCCACTACCAGATCATAATCACAAGACCAATGTTGGTTCGAATACAGGTGCGAGTATGTGTGAGTTGTAAGCGATAAAAACTAGCAATTGGAAGGTTTTTGTATTGTGGATCAGTGATATGTAGCACTGTGGTATCTAGCAGCACAGAAGTACACCGCACTGCTGTTCATGAAGAGATCTTTAATTGCCAGTGTGCAGGT
>VUQR01031824.1:8718-27519 GCA_015108515.1 Hemichromis elongatus | reverse complement strand
GGAGCTGGCCAGCCATATAGCAAGCAACGGCGGTGCTGCAGTCGTGGAAGTGAGCCGGGGCTCACAGGCAGCTGGACAGGCGGTCGGTGTTGTGCCAAAAAGCGATCGCCTGCCAAAGACTGATTTCAATGTTTCTGTGTGTTTTTGTGTGTAATATGTTTAAGTATGTTGATAAATAGACTTCAGTGAACGGGGTTATATATAACATTTTAAAATTACTTGTTTTTCAAGTGTCTTTAGCTGGCTTTTATTACTTACATTATAACCAATTCGGCTCCTTTTGTCCTTTTAAAATATGTTTACAAAACTATTGTAATATTTTTTGCAGTTTTGTTGCAACATAGTCAGCAGCATACTCTTAAAAAAAGACATAACTGGATAAATAAAGCATATATGAAAGTCACTGCCAAAAATTGATTGCCGCTTGTTACAAGAATTTTGTTTGCACCTCAAGATGACTTGATATCATTCATGAGGGATACATTAACATATGTTTCCCATATTATAGACTAACAACTTATTTATAGCAGTTTAAATACAAACACACCTCCGTCTCCAGCTTTGCAGGTTCCGCTGGCACGCCAGCCTCCCGTCTTCCCGCGCCTGTCCAACCAATAATCACATGGTTGCTGTAACAGTACATTCAATGGCTGCAGCTCTCCCACTGCCAACCGTACACACAACCACCAACAGCAACAACACAATAAGAGCACCTGTTTTCAGCCGGCGAGGTGTGATTGTAGATAGGGTGCAGGTGAGGCCATCTCGCCTGCTGCAGCATCGCAGATCAGCAACAATAATAAAGTATTTTCTATTTAATTATAAACTTTGTCATAATTGTGTCTTGGGTTTTAAGTATTTAATAATGAAAAAGGAAACATAATAAAAAAAACTTATGGCCATAAAAATTAATTGAGATTTACCAATTCAATGACACATCCACCTTATTTATTGAAAAGTATTGGTATCGGTATTGGTATCGGTATCGATATCGGCGATACTGGTCCGTATTTACTTGGTATCGGATCGATACCAAAATATGCAGTATTGCACACCTCTAGTATAGAGTGGTCGGGTATAAAGGCACTTTTCAAGAATCAGTCTATTTACTAGGTTACAGAAGTCTATACGGTTATTTTATACATTCAGTCTTTTATTGAGATGTACAGTACATAAATTGAAATGATTTAAGGGGTGTATTTGGATAGATTATTCCTTGAAAGACAAAAGAAAAGTAGAAAAATGACATATCCCAGAGGTGCTGTTAATGTCCAAGGGTTCTTGTATGTAAAACTGGCCCTTCTACACTATTCCTTCCTCCAAACTACTCCTAAAGTTCGTTATGACCTAGTTTTTTTTCCAGGATTCACTAAATCTTGGACTGTTTCTCTCAGGCCAAAACAAAAAGGTAATCGAAAGTGTCATCCACTACCACACCGAGTTAATTTAAGATTTTGTACAGTGGCTCGTGGCAGGTTTGCTGCTCTCAGAGACACAGAGACATCTGATTCCCTGTGGGTGAGGCTTTTTGTAGGTCTGCTCAAGACTGAGACCCCACTGCAAAATTTCTAGAAATTTATGGTACAAAGCACACTGAAGACACTTTCACAGGGCAAATAAAGAGGTAATTACACAGCTCATGACCAAGTAGTCTTGATGATATCCAAAAGCTTAAGCCATTATGGTAGATGCAGGATGGCCGTTTATTGTATTGTTTCACAATGAACAAAGCTAAATTTTAGCAGCATGAAGGGATAAACATGTTTTCTTTTTTTGATTCAAATCTGTTTCAGTTTAAACTGACCTTCATGTTCAGACTTTTTATAAAGTACAAAAAAAACCCAAAACATTTTGACCCTGCCAAATTTACTATTGCATCTTTCTTGGTAAAATGGCACTGAGCAGCTAATAGTAAATGGATTGGTTCACATTTGGTAGCACATTTCTACTCTGCCAGAGCACTCAAAATGCTTCATATTAAGATTGATTGCCATGACTTTAAACAGGTCATTCATGATTGAAAACCCTTCTAATGTGGCTGAATTTAACAATCATGCAAAGAAGAGTGGGGCAACATTACTCAACATTCATGTGAAAGACTAATTGCCAGTTACTGCAAATACCTGATTGAGTTTTTGCTGCCAAGAGTGGCACAACCAGTTATTAGGATTAGGGGAAAATGACTGTTTCACACAGGACCATGTAGGTTTAAAAGCTTTTTATCCGCTTACTAAATGAAATCAAGATTTAAAAAATGCATTTTGTATTTATTTTGAGCTTAATTATTTTGTTCTATTTGGATCTACTGTTTTTTTCCTTTTTTTTGGAACGTCATGTCATATTTGTTCAGTCCCGCATTAATGTTGAATGAAGAGACTTTTCTTTGTATTTGTAACTGAGAATTTCATGTTAAAACTATTCTACCTTCTTTAGTTTACAGTATAATAAAATATAACCATTCAATAATGATCACTAGTTATGAAATAAGTTTATATTCATTATTGTGTAATCAAGTATGAGAATTTGCAGGAGTGGAGTGCTGGACTATGTTTTTTCTTTTTCTTTCTTTTTTTAACTAGCTGATACTCAGACATTTGTTAACGTATCTGTCCCCAATTACAGATCTTGTTTTTAGTTTTCGAGATATTCGTGTTCCAACATCGCCTCAGATTTCAGTGTGCAAAAAAATGACTTGAACGTGGCTCGCCAGACCATTTTTCCAAAAAATATATTTAAAAAAATATAAAATACTGAAGCTAAAATTGCTAACATCTTTGTGACAATCCTCACAGTTAGCACTGGTTTGCTGCCAGTTTCATCTCAGCTTTAGCTCCTTTGGCCATGTTTGGAGTTTCTGTCTCAATAGAGAAATAATGGAATGACCCATTTACGATTTCACTTCAGATTATCCTTGGTGAGTTATGAACAACATTTCCTCTAATTGCTCTCAGACCACCAATTACCTCTGATGTCAAACTCTTGTTTTTTGCCTTGAGAGCAAATTTGGCCCAATGACATATACGATGTGACATGATTTTTGCATTGACAATCTGACACAACATATTACAGCTGCATGCAGTCAATGAATATAGACTATGTGTGAATGCATGTTGCCTCCTCTAAGAGATTCTGTGGTGCTGACATACTATGCCTGCATTAATTATGACTATATAACCCATGTGTCATAGAAGATTTGTTTTTTAACTGCACCATCATATGTAGAATAAATTATGTATCTGAAAGGATGAAAGATGAATGTTCAGCTCTACACAGCAAACCACAGTTCAAAGGTTTGAAATCAGAGTTTGACAGAATTAAAAACACCTTCACAGACAAGGGGTGAGAGCTATTAAACCAAAGTAAACGGGAAGTTTTACAGTTCAGGGGTGCCTTTAGATGCCAGCTTTCAAGTTTTTTTTTGTAATTTTTTTTTTCTACTATGTCTCTTAAAATGAAAGAAAAATAATTTCACACCAGCAGTTAAAGCAAGAGTATGTAGCATTGCTGAGTTAAATTAACTGTATATGTTTTGGCCACAAATGATTATCCCAACTCCAAGTTCTGCTAGGTTCTAAGCCCCGTCAGTGAAAGGCAGTGATGGTCAAGTTACTTGAAAAAGTAATCAGTAACTAATCACTGATTACTCTGATTACTTACTTTTAAAAAACATGATACACAACCTGTAGGTAATAAAGCAATAGAGCTTTCAGCCCAATTCTACTTTTTCTGCATAATCCATCATATAAAATGTAATCAAATGAAAACATCTCTTTTTAAAACTTCTTTTATTAGTTTTAATCTTTTAACTATGCAACATTCTCTGACTGGAAGAAATTTGTTTAACATTTAAACCCTATTCTCTGCATATTCCTGCATCCATCCATCCATCCATTTTCTTCCGCTTATCCGGGGCCGTGTCGCGGGGGCAGCAGCCTAGGCAGAAAAGCCCAGACTCTGAGTTCTACTCTGAGTCCCTCCCAAATGGCGGAACTTCTCACCCTATCTCTAAGGGAGAGGCCAGCCACCCTTCGGAAGAAGCCCATTTCAGCCGCTTGTATTCGTGATCTCGTTTTTTTGGTCACTACCCACAGCTCATGACCATAGGTGAAGGTAGGAACCCACGCGGAACAAGTCCGACTCATTGCCGGCTATACAGGCCAAGCTCTTGCAACGGTCGTATAAGGACTGGCCCATAGCAATGTGCCAGACACCCCATACTCCCGAAGCACCCCCCCACATGTCACGACTGGGGCAGCAGTCGTGTGGTGTGGGAGGAAGGATCCAAATGCAGACAGTATTGGAGGTGCGAGTGAGTTTATTTACAGTGCTAGGGACAACCAAAGGCAGGAGCGAAACAAAGCATAAACCTAAACTGGGTAAACTAAAGGGGAGACTGACAAAATACAAATGACACAGAGAGACACCGAGTAAGCAGGGGTAAATTACACAGACAATCCCACAACGAGCACACACTGACACCCACTATAAATACACACAAAAGGTAATCAGTTGATGACACACAGGAGGGCAGCACAGCTGAAGCTAATTCACACATAACGAGACAATACACAAGTTAACACAGTGACAACTGACACAGACTTTCAAAGTAAAACAGGAAATACAAACACCGTGTTAACATAAGACACTGGGTCACTGACCCAGGATCATGACACCACAGGACCCCCCGAGGGAGGGATGCCTTCTAAGCAACTGGAAAGGATAAAGTATTAACGTGTTTTCTATTGTTGTTCTTTATCCTTTATATTGTAGGTCTTCACCTTACAATATAAAGCACCTTGAGATCACAGTTGTTGTGATGTGACGATGTATAAAGGAAACTCAACTGAATCAAACGTGTTAGAGCAGTGTCTTGAGTTTAATTATTTATGTATTCATGTTGTGTCCTTCCCTTCAGTTTTACATTGCAAGTGCCATCAGTAGATTCTTGCATGAAAAGTTTTACCATTTTTCATTGGGGCTAGTATAATTCCTCAACAATTTTGGAGGACACTGGCTGTGCCCTTGTAAGCGAACACAATGACGGGAATGAGGATGTGATCTGTAAAAATGAAGGAAAAAAAAGCAGACCAGCATAATTTTAGACTTGCTTAAATTTCTGCATTTCTTCAAGTCACTGCAAGGATACAAAACAAATCACTGGCAGCTGTCCTTGAATCCCAGTTTGTAAGCATCACTGGTGGCCAGTCCTGCTTGTAAACACCACACTCTATGGAGGCAAACAGTGTGCTGTTTAAAATGCACAGCACAATTTTCTGATCTGGCAACTACACATGGACAATGTAAATGACCTCTGATCATAAAACAGACTGCCTCTGTAAGACGACGCCTTCAGACGACACGTTATCACCTGGACTCTTGCCATCGAGCAGGACCTCTTAATAGAGATTGGTTTATCTATTTATGAGGATTTATTGGAAGGAAAGATATTTCCATCAGGTCTGATAAGAAGTCTTAAGGGACCTGCAGGGGACTGTTTTTGTGTGTGTGTTTGTGTGTGCGTTCTTGTCACCTGAAAACCTAAATGCATGTGAGGAACTGTTTGCATGAACGTGGAAAGCATCTTTTAGGTGCAGTGTTCAAGGACATGCACGCAGCAGGTTGTGCAAATTCACTCCCAAACAGCCATACAAATGAGAGCTCCACTCTGTTTCGCATATTTGTTAAACTTTCTGGTAAGGACCTTGATTTAATACATTTATATTACAAAACAACATTCTAAACCTCAAATCATGGTTCAAGTCCTAATCCTCCCAAGACCCAGTCTATTCATTTTGTCCAATGTAGTGGACAAAAGAAGTTAAGCTGAAAGATACAATTTTTCCTTTTTTGTCAGTGTGTTAATATAACAGAAAACCTTAATCCCTGTTTTTTATTGTCACTTATTCTGTTCATAATTTTAAAGGTGTTACCCAGAGGGCCCCCACTTTTTCCTTTCTAACAAGTGCAGGAAATAATCTGTGATTTAGGTGAGTGAGCTGTCTGAACAGAGTGTACAAGACACAGCAGATGTGACACTCACAGGACACCAATATTTGTATTCTATACTGATGAAGATACAAAAAAATAAAAACCAGTCTTCAGAAATTAGCAGATTATGCTTTCAGGGAAGTTTGTGTCTTATTAAGAGGAGCCAGCTCCCTCTGACGTGTGTAGTTCACACCCTAACTGTATTTTGCTTGACACCAGCTGCTAAATGAACTTGGGCCTTGGAGCAAAATAATATTAAAACAAAACTGCTGTTGCATCCCTGTTGCAAATCCTTTTAATAAATTACAAATTAATTGCAAGAGAAGTGGTGAATGTGACAGTTTGCAGCCTCTGGTTTTACAAATGAGATATTTGGGGAAATACTGAGTCATGTTGACAGGACTATTAATGCTGGAAAATATTTGTGGGAGTGGTGTGCAGGTAGACAGCTATACTAGTCATTCACTGTGATAAGTGAGGATGCAATATGAGTGAACTAAAAAAAAATGTTACAAATAACAATAGACATTTTTGTCCTTGTTTATATTAAACAAGTTGTGACACCTCAATGTTTTCCAAAACTTTGTTCAGGTGCTGAAGTTCAAAACTGCTAATAACCCTTCAGATTTAGATACTTAAATCCTTTCATATAACACTGATGACTTTTTAATTGTGCCTGAGAGGAAATCAGTGAACTGTCATCCATTACCAAACAATAAAGTTATGTATTACACTATCAACTCTGTAGTAGCAGTTGGAGAAAGGATTCCCCCCTGAATCTTTCCTACATTTCTTTTTGTCTCCCCCTGGACTGTTTATTCTTTGAAACATTTAAAAAAAATCCAAAACTTAAACACTTTAGCTGCAAAAACTAATAATATCGTTGTTTGTAATTAAGGTTTAACTAATCAAACTGTAAAGCATGTCTGAAGCTAATCTGCTTTCAGCATCATCTTAAATTAGTGTTAGTAAGTAATTAAATTTCGATAATGTCAGTGAAAGCATGAAAATGGGTGTAAAATCCACTCACATGAAAAAATGTTATGTAGATCAATATAATAATAATAATGTTAATATTAGGTTTAAGGTTTGATCACCTTGGTGAAAAAATTAATCAAAGACAGAGATTTTAAAGCTTCACTTGCAGTCACAGTTTAAATAAAAGCAACTCAGCTGGTCTATCTCACGCTAAAGAGCTACAATTTGAAAAGTAAACAGTCTTACCAGTCCATTTCACGCATGTTGACCAGTACATTTTTAAATGATCCTCTGCTACTGCTATACGTATATATATATGTATACGTATATATAGCTACTGCTATTCGTATATTGTAACGACAACATGATATTTCAGGAGTTTTATTTATGCTTCATGCCGCCCGTTGTTTTTAAGATATTCACACCAGAAGCATTAGAGGCAATAAAAAAAGAAGGAAAAAAAAAACTCATGAAAATTGTTAAGCAATAGGTTGTTTTTAATAATATTGTGCTTTTCTAGTTTTTATTTTTGAAGTACAAATATATTTCTTATGGCAGCACAGTATCTGAGTAATGGGTTAAAGTCATTTAATGCAGGAAATATTCTTTTGAAAGTAGAAGAAAAAAGACAAAAACTAGAGAACAGAGTCAGAGGTGAAAACTCTGACCTGTTTGAGTTTTTTCTTGAAAGCAGAGACAGTTTTACTGAGATGTTTTAATGAATTTATAGCACAGTGCAACCTCTCTCCCCTGATATGAGTGAACAGAGCTCTGTCATTTTTTTTTGCTTTCTCTGAACTGTATGACAGTATTCATTTGAATAAGATATTTATTTTTTATTTAAAATTTTATATAATATTTATTCCAGTATTTAAGTATTTTAAGTCTATATTTGGTCTTCGTAATCTACAGCAAAAATGTTGAGTGACAGGGTACTGTTTTCTTTCACACATGTAACAGATAGAAGAACAGTATCAAAAACAGTAAGTAATTACTAATGACCATGGTTTATCACAAATTGAAATCCTGTCGCCTCGCAATGCATAGAAGCAGAAGGTACGACACCAGTCGAAGGTGGAGTGAAGCTCTCCAAAACCTCAGGTTTAGTCATGGTCACATGGCCTGGGTGTTTAGAGCTCCAGCTCAGCTCAGGAGCAGTGTTTCAAAGACATCTGTGGTTTGAAAGCTAGATGGAGTGTCAATACATGTTTTGAGCCTCCTCTCCCTATTATTAGCAGGTTATTGGATGTGTAGAGTCCCTTCCTCTTTGGACCTCTAGAGTCTAATCCCCCTCACTGTATTTTTGTGTAATTAACTTCACTATAAATACAGTCCTGTGTTTCAGTTCAGCCTGGCTATGAGCAGAACAATTCAGCCACAAAACTTACTGAGCAGACTCCAGATAGATAGAATTTTATTTCAGACATGCAAATATAACTGAAACAACAAGAGAAAAGAAGAAAAAACTAAAAAAAACATCAAGTTTTCATGAATATCTGTATGTCTACATAGTGTTTATGCACGAGAAGGAGTAGGATGAGGTTCACACTTTTCCTGTATATACAACCCATACACACATAAAACAATTTCAACATTTAAACCAAAACAACAACAAACTTCGTTTTTACAGAAACTAAGCACCCTGTGGTCAACACCGGCTTAATCTCTGAGCTTATGTTATTTGTAGGTGACAAATAACTTTGAGTTAATCTTGCCTTGATCTATAAAAATGAGGACAAGGCTTCAACTCAGTTAGCCATGCCCTTGCTTCGTAGGAAGCTCAGTTCTCCAGTCATATGCCGGAAAATCTCTTCACGCTGGTCCAACTAAGCTCCTCTGATCACTCGGTGATCTCCATCTCCTGAAAGTTGGCCGCTACATTCCTCTGAGCCCCTCGAATGACACTTGCCAACTCCCAAAGTTTTACATGTGAGTTGGGTAAATGTGCAGGATTTCTCACTCAGTGGTCTTGAGTATTCAAACTCACGTTGTTCCAAAATAGCTTTGCATATACCTTTTTTTGGACTAGACTCTAAAATGGTCCAATGGCCCAATCTCTCTTTTGAAGAATTAACCTTTAAATTCCAGGGTGTTTTTAAAAAAGGGTCAAATCCTGATGTGGCTGCTCACAGCCTGTTTAAATTAAGACACGGTGACTGTGACTGACTTCTGCATTGATTTTTGGATTTTAGCTGAGAAAGCAGGGTCATCGGAGTTTTTCTACATTGTTTGAATTATGAATTAAAAAATGATTTAGCTGCAAGAGAGTTGTCTCCATGCAATGTGCTTTGGAATAGACGACTACAATCGCGAGCAAAGGAAAGGCAGGAAACCAGTTTCCCAGAATGCTTTGGGCTCTCTTATGCATTCCAACACTCCAGCCACTCCAGCCATTTCCAGGGTAAATACCCTGGAAATGGCTGGAGGAAGAGAGACTGGAAGGGGTGACATTGAGGTCCAACTGACCCAGATTGGCCATACTCACCTCTCCACCTCCAAGTGTAGAAGAAGTAGATGAGCACCTTTAATGATATTTCATTGATTCCTGTCCCATGTAGCTAAAAGATCACTATTGTCAGTAATGGTGGGGAGCACTGATGGGAAAAAAATAAAGTTTTTTCCCTACCAAGACTCACGATACCTGCAAAAGTTTCATTTAATACAAAAATAAAATCAGCCACACTTGGTAGCTTTACTTTCTCAGCTGCACTTCATATGTTAGAGTAGCTCGTGTTTTCGTAGCAGCTCCCCTTCAGGAAGAGAGTCTATTGCCAGTGTGTTGTGCAAATTCAGTCCCTCTATCTCCATCACTGGATGTCTCTCCTTTAGCCACCACTGCAGACAATAAACAGCCCCACCTTCCCCGTAACCCTTTCCAATTAAATCTCTTCCATTTGTCGACTTGGAGATGCCACCTTTAAGTGAATTATATTGGAAAATGGAGACAGATAAGATGGGAGGGTTTGAGAGGAGGCTGCTTTCTGCCATATGTGAACTTAAGACAATGCATCCTGTCTGCTTTGAAAGGAGCATGAATTGATAGATGGATATAGGGAGAAACAATGCAGGGGATAGACAGAAAGAGAGTGGAAAGAGAGGGAGAGTGATGTATGACCCCCAATTTCTCAAGGCTTTGTAATAAAAGGCTGTGGTGTGCTGCTCTCGGTCTCTGTCACATTAAAAGTAAATAAGACTAATAGTATGATGCTGAAAACTCCACAGGGCTGGACTACCCCAAAATGAAATGTGTGTGTGTGTGTGGGTGTGTTTTTCATACTTTTCCTGGTTATATTGCTCTACAATGCATCCTACCAAAGCAGCACCAGCCTCATTATGCATTCATGTGCTGGCAGGATTATGAACCTCTCGAACATCCTCCCTGTGATGGCCACCGAAGTCTGGGACATTTAGGATTTTAGGGAAATTGACAAAACCGTGACGCAGTTTCATCAGCTTGGATTGTTGGTGGGGAAAACTTTTTGAATTATGATGTGACTAATTTATCAGAGAAGCTCTTCTTGCAAGTGTCAGGTGAACTGAGATTGTCCTCGCCAGAAAAAGGCCAGCCTTGGTTGCTTGTACTCTATTTCCACATAGTGCCAAGAACTATGGCACACCATTTTTTAGCTGTATTTTTAGTAAACCTGTACAACTATATGCCCAATTCTGCCTCGTGGTTTTCACTTTTGTGATAAAACTAAATGCTTTACAGGTTTTTAGTTAAATTATACAAAACGTCTAAGAAAAATTTAAGAAGAAAAAAAGAAACACATGATGAAATTACAAACATCACAAAACTGGATTGTGTAAATTCCAGACATAAAAATAAAAAAACCTCACTTTTTTAAATTATCTTCTTTAGCATCAAAACTGCCCTGAGAGGAAAGACTGATTTTTGTTTAAACTGACCAAAACTCCACAGTAAATTGATTGTTTGTTATAATATAGCACTTTTCTACTATACCTGAGCACTCAAAGCGATTTATACAGCATATCACATTCACACTGATGAATGCATCAGAGAGCAACTTGGGGTTCAGTCTACATTTTGTCATGCAGACCGGAGCAGCCAAGGACAGAACCGTCAAGCTTAGTTGATGGACCTGTTCTACCGCTTGACCTACACGCAGCCCCAAAGATGTGGCACATCGTCACTAGTGAGAGCTGGACCTTCAGGTACAACTGAGCAGCTGGAACTCAGGTTATCTTTGAGGCACAAGTAAAAGGGAACATAACATTATTTTACCTGGTAAGCACAAGTTTCAAGGGAAAAAAAGTGTATTCCCTGACCAGTGGCAAAGCAAGATTTCTTGGGTGGGTCAAAAAGAGGTACACTGTAAAAAAGAAATCTGTATGAAAACAGACATTTTCCAGCAGCTGGGACGGCAGAAAAATGTAGTGAAATAACAGAAATGTACCATCTTGTAAAAAAACTGAAATATTAAATTATACAAAAATTGCACAATTTAAATTTTAAGACACAGTTTTGTAGCTTTAGAGCTCCGTGACATTATTTGTATTTCTAAGATTCACTTTATCTACAATGAAAACCATTTACATGTGTAAAAACAGTAATATTACCTACAAATAATTCTGACTACTGCTCTAGTACAATTAATCAGGCTTAAAGTTACAGGCAAGTACTCTGCAAGCTTTAGATTACTATAATACTACTATATTATTTTTCAACATAAATGTAAAAAATAAATTCTTAAATATTTCTTTGCTGTTAAAAAGGTGTTTGAAGATGAAATTAATGGATGGAATTTCTAAAAGTACTTTAACACCTTGTGGTAGTTTTACATCAGGATGCAAATTTTGATAAGTTTGTCTTCTTAGGCAACTGACTGCAAGTATTTGAAATAAGACAAATGTAGTTGTGAAAGAACTCAGTAAATAGTGCAGTCTAAATCATTTAGAAACTAAATATTATTGTTATCGTGTAAGCGTTTCTGAACAATTTCTGTAACTGTACTGCCTTTTCAAATAACTTTAAAAGATACAGCAGTACAATAGAAAATGTATTTTAAATGCAACAGTTTACATTTTTAAAACCTGAGACTGTGTAAGACTGTGTAATAATGTTCCGAAATGTCATTTATGTTATGTTGTTTTTCGTGAAATGTTTTGTTATTTTACAACTTTTCTCTTCAAGTCTATGGAAAATTATATAAAATGTTATGCTTTTAGTGGTAATCGTCACTGCTAATTTGAATGAAACTGTTGACCTCAACAGTTTTATCAATTAAATAAAAACTGCATATCTGTAAAATAATCACAAGTTCTCTACAGTATTTTTACAGTTTGTTTTGCCGCAAAACCCCCCAAAGTTTTTCATAAGAAAATTGATCCTTTATGTATATTCACATTTAAACTTTTATGTTGCTTACAGTACACATATTGTTTTACTGTCTATTGTAAGTTTATGGATACTTTATGTATTCCCAAATTTTAGGGAGATTCAGTGAAATTTACTTGGAAAATTCTGTTAAGTTTTTTACAAAAGATTGCTGTAGTTGTTTCTATTTTTATACACTCATTTCTGGGGCTCATTATCACACTTTGTACATATATGTCTATCTTAGTTAAGATCATTTTGCTAAAATCTGTGGGAGAAATAAAAACAGTCTAATGATGGAAGATGTCCATTCAGCCAATGGAATGGTGAACATATTAGTCAATCATCTTGCTGTACTGACAAATGCACAAAGTTGTACTCCTTCTAAATGGGCTGTTTCTATATTTAATAGTTTGTTTGTGTAGTCCTAAGACATTTCCTAAGTGTTTAGATCCCTTTTTTAGGCATTCAGATGATTTAGAGCTGCTATCCTCCTGATTAAACTAAAATTATTGGCATTATTCATAGTTTTGCTGTCATAGCAGAGCAGAAGCTGTCTTTCAGCTCCTGTGGATGGATATAATCAGTGTTAAACCATATACAGTTCTCTTTTTTGTTGATATTAAAAGCAGAACAAAAACCTATTCCATATGTTAGCTTTTGCGTACAGTTCACCTCTGTCAATCCTCCCATCAACTGTTGATGAAGCACTTTTTTTAAACTTTAAAAATCTACCATTAATACACATGGAACTTGAGCTGGACAAAGACCAATACATGAGTGCTAACCAACCACTGGATACCTTGCTATTCTAGGTAAAAAGCAATAAATTTAATCATCCATACTTTTACTCAACGACCAGTAGGAGTGTTCATTGCTTTATTCAACTAACTTTAATATTCGTTCCACTATATTTGTTAGCAACCTACATGAAGACAGCAGGAGCTTTTATTGGAGAGTACTAATATCATAAATTGTACTTGCTTATGATAAATGGCATTATTACTGTTGGTTTGATTAAAGTGCGGGCAGTTAGCTTTCATTCACAGTAAGTGTCATCATTAGCAAAGGAAGGGTGACAGTACTATTCATCATTTTTGAGCATCCTCAGAGAAGAAGAAAAGTAAGTTAGAAGAAAAAAGGGTTAAGAAAATCAGAGTCGGTAATATACATTTATAGAAAGAGATGAGTGAATGTTTCTTGATTTATTGGTCACTTTCAATGAGGACAAAAATGATTAGTCTCTGAACATCATTCAATTCAAATCTATTTATACAGCACCAAGTCAAAACAGTCACCTCAAGTTGCTTTATATTGTAAGGCAGACCCCACAATAATACCCAACAATCAAATGTCCCCCTAAGAGCAAGCACTTTGGTGACAGTGGGAAGAAAAAAATGCACTTTCAACAGGAAGAAACCTCCAGCAGAAACAGGCTCAGGGAGGGTAACTGAAAGAAAGGGACACGCAGCTCAGTGGAAATCCCCCAAGGAATATTTGAGTGGGGGGGTCGTAGTGTGGGTGATCTGTTTGTAAGTTTTTGTATGTAACCTGAGAATGGAGAGAGGGAGAGAGAGGGAGACAATGTTTATGACCGGCAGGAAGTCACGTAGTCAGAGGGACACCAGAGACAAGCACAGGCTAGCGCATTCCCACATATTCTCATCCACGTGCACGCACTTACACAGACACACACACATACTTAGAGTTTCGGGGGTTTACAACACATCACGTGGGTTTTATGATGGGGATCGTTTCTTTAAAACTTTTTGAAAGACAAAGGAAAGTTGAGATTTGCAGCAATAGCCGGGTCATGTAGATCTCCCTTCCGGAAGTTTTTATAAATAAATGGTTTTTGTAAGAATTATCTACTTAGTCTGGCGTCATCTCTGGAGGTCCGACGAATGAAAAGAACCGGGGTAAAACTGGTTTCGCAACAGATTCAATGCAGAGAGGTCTATTAACACATAGTGAGTGAGAAAGGTGACTGAAGAAGAAATACTCAATGCATCATGGGAATTTCATTTTATTTATTTTTTTATTTTTTCAACATGTTCAAAACAAATATTGAATCAATCAATCAATCACCTGGCAGCCTATTGCAGCATAACTAAGGGAGGATTCAGGGTCACCTAAACCGGCCCTAACTATATGCTTTAGCAAAAAGAAAAGTTTTAAGCCTAATCTTAAAAGTAGAGATAGTGTCTGTCTCCCGAATCCAAACTGGAGGCTGGCTCCATAGAAGAGAGACCTGAAAGTTGAAATCTCTGCCTCCTGTTTCAGTTTCAAATTAAGACAGAAATGGGCAGCTCCAGTCCTCAAGTCCTGCAGTTTTTAGATGTGTCCTTGATTTAGCACAGCTGATTTAAATAGCTAAATTACCTCCTCAACATGTCTTGAAGTTTTCCAGAGGCCTGGTAATGAACTAATCATGTGATTCAGGTGTGTTGACCATGGGTGATATCTAAAACCTGCAGGACACCGGCCCTTGAGGCCTGGAGTTGCCCACTCCTGCTCTAGGAACAACAAGTAAGTCTGAGGGTTAAGATCTCTAATGGGCTGATATGGTACTATAAGGTCATCAAGATAAGATGGGGCCTGTTTATTTAAGACCTTGTATGTGATGAGCAGGATTTTGAATTCAATTCTGGATTTCACAGGAAGCCAATGAAGCCAATACAGGAGAAATTTGCTCTCTCTCTATCTAGTCTCTGTCTAGATGATTCCTCTTCTTTACTTATTTTTTTCATGTTTACTGTAGAGTGTAAAGACAGAGACATGGAGGGGAATGAGAAAATTAGCCAGTTATGGTTAGCTTATAAAACTACAAGATTGTTATCCTAATGCAAAGACTCTTCTTATTCTCAATGTGTAACAAGTCTCTTTAAACCTACAAAATGATATTTCTTTAATATTCACCCTTTCATGTTTATCCTTGTAAATATTTCATTAAGTGTTGGAAAAGGTGATGTGATTGACCTCTTTTCTGAGAGGTGGGTTGAAAATTTAGACATTCAATCTATTTGATGCTGAAGCTGATAGCTGTAATCCATGTCTCCTACAGCCAAGAACTATCATTGATCAGGTACTTTTACTTTCCCAAATTCAAGCAAAGCTCAACTATGGATGGGCCAAAAGAAGAAAAACATCACATGAATCCCATTTTTTAACTTATTGAATGCTTTGAAAAGCACAGAAAAAGATCAAAGTTCAAATCCCAACTCTCATAACAATAAACTTTTCCCAACCTTTGCCAAGTTACCCCTACTTAACAAGTGCCTAATTATTGAAACACAGTTCTTTGTATTATGTAAGACTGCTAGTTTTAACCTTTAATGTCCTTTGAGCTTCATGTTCTGATTGAGACCTGGCTGAGTGACAGTGTAATCAGCTTGCTATGTGCAAAAACGCTGTTACTAATTGGACTCATGGGACTTAAGGAGTTGATTTGGAAGGTGGGCTTGAAGGAGTCGTCGGTGAAGTTTGTTTTTTCTTTAATTCTTGTCTTTCCCTTGTCTGCGTCAGTTAAGTTCTCTGCTTGTGAATATTGTTTGCTGAGGTTAATTAGGAAAGGTTTCAACAGTGGTGGCTTACTGACTGTGGGCAGTGGCATATGCAACACTTAAGTTTAGCAACATTGTTCCTGGATTCACTCTTTTTGTTTATGAAACTGCGGTTGGTGGGCAGATGTATAATAAAATTTCATTATGAGGTGCACCGTATTATATTATGGAGTTTCTTTCTTCACCATAACTATCAGAAAATAAAATACATAGAAGGATTAAGTAGCTAAGCCACAGAATATCATCTATCTAATCTCAATGTGTGATTTTGTTTCCAACCACAGATATGTATACCCAACTGTCATAATTTAAGGTGGAGTAGAGCGTGATGTGCGTAAATTGCATCGCACAACTTATATAGGGTCAAGTTTGAAAGTAGGATGTCTGTGCACAACACAATCTAATATCCTTATGTTGGTGTTATTCCTACATTGCCTTGACAATGCTTGTTCAGGATCAACATTGCATCTGACCAATCACTTTGTCTGAGCCTTCAGTTAATATTAATATCAATTAGTAAGCAAAAATAAGTAACCTGCTGTTGGATGTAAATCTAATTTCATAATATATCTATATATATCTATATCTATATATAATACTTAAAAAGCTCACCATTTGTTTTTTCTTTACCATCACATTCCAAAACTGTGATATCACTACAATGTTATTGGTCAGCTGAAATGTTGATCACGGACCAACATTATGATGATGCAGAAAAACTGTTGATTTCACAGCTAGCTGCTAGCCCATACTGAGCATCCTCCAAAAGGTCTTGGTGTGGTTATTCTGGTCTGTACACAAAGGTGATTTCTGTGTTTACACCTGCACAAACAAACCACACCAAGGGGGAAAACGAACCTGAGTTTGATTTAGATGGACTAAACACTCCAGGTGTGAAAGCACCCTTAGTATGGTTAGTATGGCAACATAGAGAACACAAACAGTATTTTCTGCCTTTTCAATAGGTCCTAATACATCGTTTGTGATTGTTTTTGTGTGTTGCTGAGCCGGCAGAGAGTTAGCACGACGTAGCCGTATAATTTAACATTTTTTTATTTTAAATGGTAAATGGACTAGTCCATAGGCTTAAAGCAAGCACAAAGCTTGTCATATTCAGCCATTTACACATTGGATGCACTGGGACAAGTCAGGGTTCGGTATTTTGACTAAGGATATTTAAGCATGCAAACAAGCCACAGACAACATGCTCAAGCAGGTGCATGGTATGGCCTGACTGACACTAGCTAAATGAAAAAAAAAATCTTTAAACATGATCATTAAGCAGACTAACAGTTCCAAGGAACTAAACTATTGGGAATTCGTGTCCTACATGAACAGTTCTGATTCTCATTCCTTCTTATGGTTGTGTCGTCCATGTCACAGATGGGTAATATCATTAAAGCCAAGCATCAGCTGACAATCAGTCAGCCAGCAGAATTGGCAGGTCCATCACTGGCTCCCTGTGCCTTTCACAAATGAGAGCAGGTTTGCCCTGAGCACATCTCAAAGTTTCCAGCTTTATCCTCAACCTAGGCAGCTCACCTTGGATTTTGTTGAGAAGGTGAGAGATGTCATTATGGAGGCAGATGAAACAATAGTCTCATAGGATGTTACATCTCTCTTCACTTGTGTCACTACACTTCCAGTCACGGAAGCATTAGAGGTAGTTTGTAAGAAATTACAGGATGACTCCAACGTCAGCAACAGGAGTGCTCTCAGCACCATCCAAGTGTGTTTGTTCTTGTAACTCTGTCTTTATTCAACGTATTTCACATACAGGGTTATTACTACAGGTATAAACATGGGTGTGCCGTGGGTTCCCCGGTTTCACCCATTGTGGCCAACTTGTACATAAAAGAAGTGGAAAATAGGTTATCCTACTCTCAAACTCCACCAAGTCATTGGTTCAGGTATGTGGATGACACCTGGGTGAAAGTCAAATCTCAGGATTTACCACAATTCACTGATCACCAACAAATTCACCAGGGAGGATATGAAAAGTGGCAGGTTAGCCTTCTTGGACTGTGAGATTTCTGTCAGTAATGAGGAAAATTTAAAAGTTCATGCAGTATACCAATGCAGTACCTAAGGTTTGACTGTCATCCAAGATGACGGCGCGCATAGACGCACCTGCTCACTGCTCCACACATTTGGTGCTTTTTAAAAATATTTTCTACCTGTATATATGTGGATGGATAATATGAACTCCATGGTTTCTGTGCTTGCTTCTTTCCAGGGGCAAGCACAAGACGAAACGTAAACAAAGGCAAAACTGTATCTGCGGGGTGGGACCCCAGCACAGCTAAAGAAACATTCATTTAAGCCACCACTTCCGAGTATTTTCCTCTCCAACATCAGGCCCATAACCAACAAAATCAACAAACTAAGATTGCAGACTGCGGACAGAACTCTGCCAGGCTAGGGTGCCGCACAGTCCACGGACACGACAGAAAAGGCCACTCTGGTAAAACAAAGGGCTTATGCATCTACATCAAAGTAAGCTGGTGCAAAAACACAAAGACTGTAGTCAACCACTGTTCCCTGAATTCCCCGAATGCGGTGCTTATGGAGGAGATGAATTACTTCTTTGCCAATTTGAAGTGATGGAACCAGAGGCAGCTGCAACTCAAACATCGGACGGCAGCACCAGTCCAAGCCTCAAGGTGCAGGAATATGAGGTGAGGTGCACACTGAGGGCAATGAACCCCAGGAAGTCCGCTGGTCCAAATTGGGTGACCGGGAATGTCTAAAAATAATGTACAGACCAGCTGGCTGGGGTCTTCCCTAAAATCTTCAAACACGAAACCAAGACAATCCTGCATCCCGCCATGCCTAAAGTTAGACTCTAGTGCCTGTTATAATGAAGTGTTTCGAGAAACTGGTCCGACACCACATCATGTCCTGCCTGCCACCCATACTACATATAGTATGGGT
>VUQR01031822.1:0-10508 GCA_015108515.1 Hemichromis elongatus | reverse complement strand
ACCACACTCTAACTACACAAGACAACACACTAACTATAAACACGGTACACGTCACAAATCTCTCATATGTGAAAACTCACTCTCTCTCTCGCCTGCGTCACTCCTAAAACTGCCCCCTCTTCCTTAACAACTAAATGCCACATGTTGCCATGTATCATTTTTGATTGGTTGACATACTACACTTTGACACCAATAGGAAAGGGAAGGGGTTTTTTTTTTTTCTTTTTTGCTCACAAGCGGAGAGTGTTTGCTAGCCCTGGCCTCGCCGTTTTTACCGTGTCTAAACGCCAGTGTTTTATTCATAAAAAACAAACAAACCATCACGTGTACTTTTGACCACAACTCTGGTTTTACGTGTCCTATCAATACAATTAAAAAACTGCTTTATAGTTTGAAGTCAGTTCTTTCGACAAAAGTTGAAATGGAGACTCTGGGTCCATCGACCACAGAGGGTTATTACTTAGCAGCAGCAGTAATGAGTTACTTTACTCAATTGAAAGCTTTAAACATTAGCCTGATAAATAACTAGCCAACGTAAGGCCTTCTTCTCAGCATATTTCATAAATCTCCATGCTATAACTAACTGCTAAAATAGCGCTGCAGCATTGCATCACACTCAGTGCATTTCTCCAGTGAGTTTGCTAGCTAGCAAATTAATAATCATAATTTTAAAAAATAGTGTGTATCATACACGTTTTGGAAAATTATTTACTAGGATTCACCTATCATGCGTCTGGAGATTGCAAACTCCGCCATTGTCGTTTTTCATCATTAAAACAGCAACCTACAGGCATGTTAGCACTCATCCCCGACTGCCCGGGGGAGGGGCGGGGTCACACATTAAAACAGCGGCGCAGGGCTGCCCATGCGAAGGAATTTTGCGACACGTTTTATTTCTCTATCAGATAAGAAAACTATTTAATCAGATTGTTATTTGTGGTGAATAAAAAGCACAAAAAAGCACTTTTAAGCACCACATCTGAAATTCAAGCACTTTTCAAACCTTGAAAAGACAATATTAAAATGCAAGCATTTTCAAGGAGTTCAAGCACCCGTACGAACCCTGTATACTGTTCAACAAAAAATTAAGTAATATACTTTTTGGAGACACATGACCCAATGCAACTGGAATGACTTCTTTCACTAATTTTTGTAAAACACTAAATCTAATTTGATACATATAGATACTTTAAAAATACATTGGAAAAGTCCAAATGTCAGGCAGTAGATCTTACTTACTGTTAAAAACTGAAAGGTACAAGAATTAAGTCCCAACACTGCCATCATGTGGAACATATCACACTGACAGTGACTCCCACCTTCAGAGTTTATCATAGACTGAACTGTTACATGGAAGTTGGCTGTGTACGCGGGTGAGTGAAAACAATGTGCCCCCTACACCTAAAATTCCCATAAAGAGAGCAGAAAAGGACAAATGGTTATCAGTGAGGAAAGACGGTGTGCTCTGCTTCTTCTAACCTGAGATCCAGGTTCTGTGGTGATGGGCTGTGAAACTGGTGTATTCTCCCACCTTTTCTTGGTCATCTCTTCAGTGAGCCTCCGGTAAAACTGCAAGGGGGGGAAAAAAAAACAAACAACACCCCCACAAAAAACATGTCAGTTCCATTCGTCAAAAAAAGGCAGTACAAAAAGTGAAAGAGAGACAGTTAAATCGCTACCTCAATCTGCCCATGTTCCTTAAAGGATAGCTTGATGTAAGAGTACTTGCTGTATTGATATGGACCTGGCTCCTTGTTGGCAGGTACTGGATGCAGGTGGATAACTATTTTTGCACTTAAGAATAGAAAAGACCGATAGTTAGAAGATATATATTTTCTTGTAGTAAATTCAAATTATTGTATTTATCAATTGTCTGTGAAGGTTCTCAGTCATCCATGTCATTGTAGTCTAAGAGTCTAAGCGTTTGGACTTCTTTAAGTTTCTTGAAGAGTGATGCTCTCCTCTTTCTAAGTACAACTAGTGAGATAACCATTTTTTTAATCTTTGTTTTCACTACATATTTAGTAGCAATGCAGTCTAGCTAGTAAGGGGCAACACAGATGCTATTCATAATAATTTGGCAGTTGTCTATCCTAAATAATTTAGGTAGACTATTGCATTAGTGCATATTAGGACTGATGTTCACACTATTTTGAGTGCATTCCTGATAATGAGGTAGTTTTTTAACTGTCTTTGTGCGGTTTTTCGCGTATTTGTAAGATGCCAGTTGGTTTTGTTGTGTCTTTGTTTACCATAGTAGTGTGATAAATAAAAAAAAAAAAAGATTTATTCAGCCGTGTTTACCTCTTTCCTATTCCTGCAGCCTGCTCCTCAAAGAAGATGATCTGTGACAGGGGCATGGCGATGCAGCATTCCTGGAGACAGCAAAGGCAATAAAGGAGCCACCGAGTCAGCAATAGCACCAGCTGGCACACAAGTTACGTAGTTAGGGTGTATAATGTTTAATGACCCCTTACATGATTTTTGATATCCCTCCAGATTAAACGATGGGTGCTCAGCAAGGCAACTCCGAGTTCCAGCTTAGCCTTTACAATGAAACGAAAGACTTGACGTTACTTACTTGCACAGCTTTCCTAGTTACAAACACCCCACAGTACACACGTAACCACATAAAGCTACTACTCTTCATCAGCACCTGACGTATATGGTTTTGTAACAGTAATATTGTAAGTTTTAGCCACCGCGTTGTTGTATCAGGCTATTAAATCACAAAGTTAAATGATACCTTATCATCGCCGTCATACAGTCTGACACCTCGCTGCTGGATCACTAAAGTTTCGTTTATTTCTAGGAGGCCATTTGACCACGAAAACCGGTCCATTTTTAAGTAAAACAAGAACAATTCGCGTCGCACTTTACTTCATTTCTTCTCCGACAAGACTCATCTTATGTTTTCTTCCTGTATGCTGTTCAAAATGTGCCTGTGGGAAAAAAACAAAATAAATCGTAGAATATAATAAAAGGTTAAGTGAACTGAATTCACAGACATATTGTTTATAAATTAACTCTCTTCATTGGTGATTTTGGCCTAGTTAACAGTAACTTTAGTATTTTTACAACACTTTTGCTGCACGCTGTATTTTCTAACGATCTAGGGGTCCTTTCAGTGTTGACGTTCCTAGCGCCAGCTGTCAGAAGCTAGCAGGACTGCTTTCTTCCCGGGTTAATTTGAGATTTTAAAATATATATATTGACATTTATTCACTCCTATTTAATAGGCCATTACAAAATTTAACGAAGATTGAATGAAAACACGTGCAAATATTTGTTTCGGGTTTTCTAGTTGTTTCTCTTTTCGCGCTGTCCTCCGAGTCGAGCTAGCTGCAGCTTGCTAGCTTGTTGTTAGCTGCGGGCAAATCTGGAACAGACGGGTTCTGCTCTGCAGACTGCTCCTCTTCTTTGGAAGTCATTGTTGTATTGTATGTAACGATCATGCAATTTTTAAGTAATCCGCTGCGAATATTTATTGGTTTAAAGTTCGACGAATTAATAATATAAGTCAGTAACTTTAGTCATTAAAATAAAAGTCATCTGAATGAATTTGACCCCAGTTGACTTAATCTGCTCTATCATAATCAGTCTGTTTATTTTAGTTCAGCTCCTTGGTAGTATTCATTGTTAAAGAGTCTAGCGTTTGTTTAAGTCAACAAACATGGATAAGAAATCATTTGACATTGTACTGGATGAGATAAGAAAGGTAAGAAGCGGCTAATGTCAAAATATCTTGTTTATTTTGGAATCGTTTAAGCTTCTAGCTTGCTCTCTCGTCGTCTTGTTTCCCCAGTGCGTCTTGACCGATCAGCGCATCAGAGCCATTGAGCAGGTGCATGGCTATTTCTCCAGTAAGCAGGTAAATGTTTTACAAGCTTTCTCCCTATTTAATAGGCCCGGCTAACCTCATGTCATAAAAGATTAGATTAATTAAGATCCGATTAGTCAAATTACTAGTTTCTGAATTGCTTTATAACCATTGCTGCTTGTTCCTTTGTTTACAAGTGTTACAAGATGAACTGCATGATAGAGTTTTAAGTTATTTCTAAAAAAAGAGGATTATTGCAAAGAACTGTTATTGCAGAATAAAGAGACAGACATACATATATATGTAAATATATGTTTTAATGCTTCTCCACTAATATGATCCTGAAAAATCTACAGGTGATGGAAATATTAAAGTATTTCTCATGGGCTGAACCACAGATCAAAGCTGTTAAAGCTCTGCAGCATGTAAGTAAACTACTGATTTATTTTCATTTATTTGTTCGATTGGGGCCCCAGTTTTATTTTCTCTATTTATATTGTGCTAGTCTGTGCAAGATAATCAAGTACAATGTTAAAAAAAAATATTAAAACTACCTGCCTGATATTGTGTAGGTTAACTTTCCACTGGCAAATGGCTCTGAACCTTAGGGACATGGACCTGTTGTGTACAGGGACATCGGATTCGTTGGGTCCTGATGGTTTCGGGGTGGGGCCTCTGTGGATCAGGGTTATTCCTACAAATCTTCCTGATGTTTGTTTGGGGTCATGGAAGTTTGAAGGCCAGGTCAATGCCAGCAAATTTTTTGTCGTGCTCCTCGAGTTGTTCCTGAGCAGTTGCTTTTTTGTGGTTTAACGGTGCATTTGTCCTACTGGGCGAGGCCCCATGCCGTCAGGGAGAGCCACAGCCATAGGGGGGTGTGCTTAGTCTGCAGCAACATGGGTGGTATGTGTCAAAGTAATATTTACATAAATATCAGGTCCCAGAATTGAACTGTACCAATAGTTAAGTTATGGTATTTTTATACGTTTTAATAATTGTTTGTAACCTATATCACACATGTATCTGTGATGAATATAAAAGAATGCAGCAAAAACTATGAACTTAGAAAATGTGTTAAGGTGGATTTGAAACCTCTTTGTTCCTCAAATATGCTTTTTACTCTGTTGCCTTTAGAAAATGGTTGCAATCCCCACAACAGAAGTCGCAAATATCTTGAATTGCTTCACATTCTCAAAAGACAGACTGATTGTCTTGGAACTGATAGCTTTGTAAGTACATTTTATAATTGTGTTCAGTAGATCAAACAGCTCACTTTAAACACTGTAACTCAGATGTTGTGTTTAAATATCCACGTGTTGTACAATTGTTGACTAACTGTTGTCCCTTTAAATATTACTCTTCCTATTCAGAAACATTTCGGATGCTCAGAATTATCGGCCAGTGGAGGATCTCTTTCGTATACACCTGTCTGAGAAGAAGCGTGCCCGTAGGATCCTGGAACAGGCAAGTTCAACTTGAGAAAAAATCAGGAAATGACAAACTGTTGGCTGTTGTTTAGCAACAAGTAATTCATGTGATAAAAAACTAATGATAAACTTTTAAACTAAGAGTGTTATTGTGTTATTTTGCATTAGTTTGAATAGTTTAATTTACACACATTAGTTCTAAAATAATACTATTTCTCTCTTATTAGGTCTGTAAGGTTGGCTGCAAAGCTCCCATAGCAATGATCTCCTCCTGTGGAATAATACCAGGAAATCCATACCCTAAAGGCAAACCCAGCTTGGTCACTGGGTCATTTCCTGTAAGTATGAGGTTTGTCGAGGGATGCCCAAGTTCTGAACTAACAGACTTTACATAACGACATCACAAATAAAAATGTATTTTTTTTATTTAAATTAAAGTAAAAAGCAAAATGGTGCATTCTGGGTGTCCTTGTCTGTGTTGCATAGGCCTTGTCATTTGAAATAATTAATTTTGATTTATGATAACAGGGAAACCCACCGGTAAAAAAGGAAGGCGAGAAGAAAGAAGACACCTCTAACAATATGGAGGGGAAAGGAATTGCTTCCCGAATTACAGGACCATTCAAACCTGTAAGCGTGAACGTTAAGCACAGACCATAACGATGTCACTGTGCCTCAAAGAAAACTAATGATTACATGACGAGGCCTCACATGACTGTTTGCTATTGACTATTGTTAGATGTCAAGCTGTATTATGTAAGCTATAGGTTTAGCAACAGCTATATGTGAATTGTGAACTACACACTGACATTGCACATCACATTTTATACTAAAATGTAAGTTCACTAGTGACTAAAGATGTTATCAAAATAATTAACTTTGCTTGTTAAACACTAAAGGTTTTTTTTTTTTTTTTTATTTATTACCTTAAGTCTTCCTCGCATTCTGACTTCTTGTTTTCCAGTTGTAAAGAACCTGCTGATCACCTAAGTGTTTTATATCTTTGTGTTCCTTTTTTTTTAAGTTCCCCTCGACCTACAATCCTCATCGACCTGTTCCTTACCCAATACCGCCGTGCCGACCCCACGCCACCATTGCACCAAGTAAGAAACACCACAGAAGCAACACACTAGCACCTCTGGTTATCTTTGCCTTCCCTGTACAACCTATGAGTGATTATAAAAGGTGGATACCAAGCTCCCAGACGATTCAATTAATACTGATGCCTAAAGAGGTGCACTTAACCATGTTTTATTATTGCCATCTGGGATTGGTTTGGGTGCAGTGAGTAGCGGGGTGTGTGATTCTTATATGTGTATGAATGTGTGGTGGACACTCTTAATATTTACAACTGCTGCTTAGGTGCGTACAACAACGCAGGCCTTGTTTCTGTGGGAGGGGTTATAACAGCCAACGTACCCCCACCCCCCTACAGCTCCACCCACAAAGTGGCAGGTATGATTTAATGACAGCAACCGTGTACGTGTGAGTGTGAGAGCAAATAGAAACTCGTTGAAGCTTGCTGCCTAACACACTGGCATGCTGCTTACCTGTGCTTCTCCACTTTAATGGCTTTATCAGGTAAAGATGTCTTTCCCACTTCTGTTGGGAACACTGAGTGACCAGAAATAAAATCCACCGTGATTTATATTTAAACCGTTCATATAGATTAGTCTGAGATAATTAAATTGTCATTTTCGCCAATCACTTCTAGTATAACAGCATTTTCGACACGTTTAACGTAATAGTTCTTCTTACAATAAATGTGGTTGACTAAACAGAAAGATGTACCAAATTACCTTTCGGTGCAAGTGATGCAGTAGCAACACTACAAAGCACCTAGCACATGTACCAGACAGATGAGAAGTAGTTTCAATAAAAACAAACCAGTGATTTTTGTAGCGTTTTTCTTTTGTAGCTGTTTTGGTTTTCTGGTCAGTCGGTGTAGATGTGTGTTTTTGATCACTTTGGGGTCGGGATTTGGGTCGACTGGACCGGGAGTAACTTCAAACTAATGCCACTCGTTTTCTTTCTGGATTCATGCTTTGTGCTGGCATTTAACACGCATCGCTTGGGACAGCTTGTTTTCCAAATGCAGCGTCTTATTACTTTTCACAATTGAAATACATCTTTTGAAGACTTTTGGGGAGATTTGTGATCCTAAATGCAAAGATTTATTATAGCCAAAATGTTCAGATAAAAACATTTTTAGCATGTACCAGTGGGTTATATAAACCTTTCCCCAAAGGTTAAAAGAAGACATATTTTGATCTTGAAAATTGTTTTAAATTTTAATATAACGGGCTGCATGTATGAATGCTCTATATGCAAGTTATTTGCTCTTTGTTGGGCGTTCCTGCCTACATCTGGAGTAAAACATGTTTGTAAACAACAATTCTAATAAAAAACATTTAAAAAATAAATCAAATGCAACTTTTTTTTTCTATTTAAGTTCTCGTGTATCAGATAATAGCAGTCATTAGTTCACATAAACCTTTTAGCTAACTATAATCTCCTCCTTTACAGGTTACAATAAGCCAGGCAATCCACAGAACACCACACCTGGAATTAACAGCGGGCCCCTCCTCATTCCTCATGGGTCCACACCAGTCCCAAACCAGGCCTCTCCTGCTCCTCCCACAACCCCCATCACACCAGTTTTCCCAGGAATGGTGCCCTCTCACAACCTCAATGCCCCCTCTCCCTCCCCCGCTCCATCCCCGTCTGTAATCAAAGCAGGACCACAGACCCCCACTGGTCATGCTACACCTACACCCTCATCTGTCATTAAAGCTCACACCCCATCAGGCACACCTTGTGGAACTCCGGTCCCTGGCAGTGGGGGCTTCTCCCCTTCCCCTTTCCACGCGATTTCCCGACCAGGCACCCCTGCTACCTCACGCAGTGCCCCAGACTCCCTGTCTCAGACGAACTCCATGAGCTCAACTCAGCCGAAGGTTTATTCTCAGTCCACAGAACACCAGTCAGGATCACCCTTCCCTGGCATACACCCACAAGCAGGTAACTCTTCTGGGTCAGTGATCCGAAGTTACACCCCGTCTGGACCGCAGTCTCTTCCCCCTGGACGTTCCACTCCTGTAATGCCGAGCTGTTCCACCCCAGGTCCCAGTCCTAAACCTTCCCCTGCCCATTCTGCACAGGCTCAGGCGGTTGTGGCTGGAGCCCTGAACAGACACAATGCAGGTAGTAACAGTGGCAGTAATAGTCCCGTACCCTCTGCTTTCAAGGGTACCTCTCGCTCTGGCACACCAAGTTCTGCACAGGCTGCTCTAGCTCGTTCCTTGGGCCTCTCACACCCTTCAGGTTCTCCTCAAGTCTCTCTCCCTAGTCCTGTTGGTCTCACTGGCCTTCAAGCGCTGTCTTCCAGCAACCCACCCTCTCATTACCCAGGCTTGTCACCTTTTCCCTCCCTTACTTCATCTCTGCCTCCTTCAACTGTCCCCTCATCCATGCCAACAATGTCTCCCACTACCAAGATTTCTAACCACCCACCAACATCCATCTACTCAGGCTTGGCTCCAAATGCTCCTCCAAGTGCAGCCTCTCCTTTTGGTCTAGGCCTCACCTCTGCTCCCTCTATATTCCCAGGCCTTCCGCCTGGGCCTAGCCCAACCGCCTTCCCCGGACTCAGTGTGTCAGGGGGGCATAGTGCTGGGAGCCCTGTTTTATCTTCCTTAATGGGACTACCAGGGGCCACTCCATCTACAGTGGCATCAGTGGCACCACTGCAGGCGGCGGTAGCAGCAGCAGCAGTTGGAGTTCCATCATCTTCACCAGTTTTACCAGGTTTTGCATCTGCCTTCAGCTCCAATTTCCAGCCTGGGTATGTGTCCTCTTTACTAGCTAGTATACGGAAACTGTGCAAGACTGCATTCAGAATTTGGACAAGATTAACTGTATCATGTGACACAGATTTCCAGTTGCTTGTAAAATAACTGGAAAAAAGGGCATCGTAAATCGTAACTACTTTCCACTTTGTTATTATCTGATAACTGAAGACGTCTTTTAGATAGTGCGAAGAGCACATGGAGTGCGAGCATTAGACTTTGGTTTGTGTTGTCTCAAATATTGCTTCAGCAGGAGTACCTGACTGTTTACTCAGTCATATAGTGTGATATGTTTTCCATGAGCAAATGATGCAAGCAGAAAGTTTCCTTTTGTTGAACTCAAGGGGAAAACACTGTTCTGTCAGAGGAATTAAGTGAGCCACCACATTATTTAGCAACAACACGTATAATAATATGTACATACATGTGAAATGGCATACGAAGCTTAAGCTCGCTTTATGTTGCTAGTATAATTCTTATGTTCTTTTGAATGTAAACTCTCTAGTCTTAAAATTGACTGGATACTAAAACCATGCACATAGACTTGTTGTGGCAACAGCTTAGCCAGACAACAATTCTACAATAATACATACAGAGGAAAAACCCAACAATCATATGACCCCCTATGAGCAAGCACTTTGGCAACAGTGGGAAGGAAAAACTCCCTTTTAACAGGAAGAAACCTCCGGTAGAACCAGGCTCAGGGAGGGGCGGGGCCATCTGCTCTGACCAGTTTGGGAGAGAGAAGGAGAACAGAATAAAGACATGCTGTGGAAGAGAGACAGATTAATAACAAGTACGATTCAATGCAGCGAGGTCTGTTAACACATAATGAGTTAGAAAGGTGACTGAAAAGGAAAAACTCAATGCATCATGGGAATCCCCCAGCAGCCTACACCTATTCCTATATAACTAAGGGAGGATTCAGGGTCACCTGGTCCAGCACTAACTATATGATTTGTCAAAAAGGAAAGTTTTAAGCCTAATCTTAAAAGTCGAGATAGTGTCTGTCTCCCGAATCCAAACTGGAAGCTGGTTCCATAGAAGAGGGGCCTGAAAACTGAAGGCTCTCCCTCCCATTCTACTTTTAAATATTCTAGGAACAACAAGTAAGCCTGCAGTGCGAGAGCGAAGTGCTCTGATAGGGTGATATGGTACTACAAGGTCATTAAAATAAGATGAGGCCTGATTATTTAAGACCTTGTATGTGAGGAGCAGGATTTTGAATTCAATTCTGGATTTAACAGGGAGCCAATGAAGGGAAGCCAATACAGGAGAAATCTGCTCTCTCTTTCTAGTCCCTGTCAGTACTCTGGCTGCAGCATTTTGGATTAATTGAAGGCTTTTCAGGGAGTTTTTAGGACTTCCTGATAATAATGAATCACAGAAGTCCAGCCTAGAAGTGATAAATGC
>VUQR01031821.1:0-14100 GCA_015108515.1 Hemichromis elongatus | reverse complement strand
AAAACGCATCAATTTGAAAACGCATCTTTTTTTCTCCGTTTCGCCCTCCCGTCCACACTGAGACGGAGGGAAAACGGAGCTTTTTGGAAACGGTGACGTATGTTAGTCATATGATGCAGTCATGTGACCACTTTAACTAAGATGGTCAGACGGCATCGTACCGCAGTTGTTTTGTTGTTTTGTTTGCTCAGTTTTATCAATAAGTTTTTAGTGGCCGTGTTGAAGATTAATATGTACTCATTTGTGACTCGGAGCAACAGCTCCACCTCATTATCATTCCATTTGACACATTCGATGCTTTGTCTCGCCATTTCGCCGCTCGTTTTAAAGAGCCGGAAAGTAAATAAACAACAGGCAGGTCGGCTCGTCTAACATTTCACGCATGCGCGGTACTGGACGCGCAAAGGTGTGAAAAACGGTGCAAAGGTGTGAAAAACGACTCAAAACGATAGTGTGGACGCGGATCGTTTTTCCAGGAAAGCTCCGTTTTTAAAAAGATCCGGACTAGTGTGGACGTAGCCTAAGACACAATTCAGATGTTTGCTAAGACCATTAATCTCTGGCTCTCTTCCACAGTGTGTCTCATGTCCTGTCTCCCTCATCCTCAGCACCAACCGGTTGCAGCAGATGGCGACCCCTGAGGTTTCTTCCTGTTAAAAGAGAGTTTTTCATTCCCACTGTTGCCAAATTGCTTGCTCCTACAGGGGGTAATCTGATAGTTGGGGTTTTCTCTGCACCATTCTAGGCTTCAAGCACCTTGAGAGAACTTTTGTAATAATTTGGTGCTTTATGAATAAAACTGAATTGAACTGAATTGAGTTGCTACATAAACTAAAGAGGCTTGTCAAATGTGTTATGGCCAGTAATCAGCAGGCGCTGCTCTACATGGTGAAGCTTTCATCAGTATTAAGCAGAATCCCGACAGCTGATCTTAGTCTAAATGACCTCTCTGCAGAGCAGAAATACAGTCATTCATGTCATTTACCTGTAAAAGTTAAAGTTCATCATGTCCTACCTGTCTGAGGATGAAGCTGGTGGAAGTGGTGCTGCCATCAGACCTCTTCAGTCGACTGCGTCTGGAGTAAGTCCCCCTGTTAGCCTAATGAAGGCAAAACAGACCCGCCAATGAACTCTGCTCTTTTATTTTATTTATTTATGACTGTATTTTTTGTTGCACTCTCCCTTTATTTATCCCCCTCTCCCCTACAGGACAAACCCAGGGCATCTTTATTTCAGTAACCCTGTTAAAACCACCATGTCAGTCTCTTTGGTTTACATGACTTTCATGCCAACCAGCTGTCTCTTGTCTGCTGTGATGACCTGATTATAAGAAGCTGGTCTTTTAATGCTTTCTCAGACTGTCACACTAAGGTCTATAATAAGTACAGCTTTGTGTGAACACTGCCCCAATGTACGGATTCAGTTTTTTCTGACCTATTTTCACACACAAGCAATTTGTTTAAGTGCAGCGAGGGCATACTTCACTTGAGCAGGAAATGAGGTGAAATATAGTAAACGGTTGCACCGCTTGGCTCTTGTGACACTCTTGTGCCTGGCATCATATCCCCTCATGACACCAGAGGAAGGAATATTCCTTTCTGTGATCCCAACTCAAATTTAAATTGTAGGAATAGTCAAACTGTACCTTCAGAAAATCATAACACAAACGAAAAGTGCCACCGCTGTGTATAATGAGCGCGGTGTCTAACGAGGTCACTTTGCTCAGTTCGGTATTTACGCACATAAGGATCAGGGGCGGATCTCTTGCCACCCTAGTTTTGCATATGACAGTGTTGTTTATTAAGATAAAATAGCATTAACACTTTGGAGGTCGAATGAAGGTGAGCTTTATTAACACTCTGTGTGCTGCACCTCCAAATCACATGACCGGCATGTGATTAAGCTGACATAGCAACAACCTGCAGCCACACCTAGTGTCTATTTCAGCTTGTGTTGAAAGTTCAGACTTCAAAGCATACATCAGTTTTTAAATGTTAATGACGGGCCTCTAAATCCAGAGTTATGGCAAAAAATAATATTTTTATATGTTTTTATTTATTATACAGGCTAAAATCAAAATTGGCATGTGTTATGTAACTGAAAAGTTTAATTATGGGGACTAGAGAAAATAATTAAGTTATAGACTATATTTATATAAAACATGTGTATACTTACTGCATTTGAATAATTTTAACCATATGTAACACCTGCATACGTGTTTTTATTTAAAAAAAAAGGCTTTGATTTTGCCAAACCATTTGATTTCCTTGCAACTCTAAGAAAATTTCTCTAGATCTGCCCCAGATCAGGATCAGGATCAGGTTATCTTCTGTAGTAGATAATCTCTTATTTGCCTGGTTAAAGTACAGAATGTTCAAAAATTTCCACCACAATTTCCTAACTCCTAGATTAAAATCCTTCAAGTTAGTGAGGTCAGCAGTTCAAAAACAAAAAGAAATGCGATTCAAGCCCGAGAGCCCTAACCATCCTGAGCAGGATGAATTTCTAACCACATCTATTAGGCTACATAGTCTTAGAAAAATTCTACATTGATTATTACGCTTCATAATCCAGTGTCTGATTCTTTTCTGGTAATCAAATAGCAGCACTCCCACCCATTAAATCTATCTTCAGATACTGGATACATAGCTAAATTAAAAATCTGTTGTAATGTTGTAACACTGAAAAAATATGGGAGGGGGTGAAGTACCTCCCTTCCCTGGAAAAGTTTCTTAAACCACCTCATGCATCACGAGCTGGGGTATGTCATAAAGTGCTTAATAATTGAGCACCTAATTTCATTTCTTTTTGAATAAATCAAATTCACGCCACGCTGCAGAACCTGCAGTGTCACTTTGACTAATAACACCTCCAGGACTAGTTAGGGATAATGAATGCATCCTCAGCAAGACAAAGAGCAGGATGATGACTTGTGCTTTTTATTATTATGTCAGCGTAGTGTGCAGTAAAGGTAGCTTCATTATTTCCCTCCCGTGCATATAAACATAAATTTTGAGCTAGTGATCATTAAAACATCTGCTAGAGAAATCTCGCTGTTTCACATCATTTTCTTCTTTCCTACCTGAAACACGGGCTTCTGCAGCCCCTCTCCTATCCCGTGACGGGTGTAGATGTGCCGGGACATCTCAGCCAGTTCGTCGGTCCAAGGCGGAGGCTGCCGCTCGGTGCCACTCCACTGGAAGTGCCGCTCCTCAGGCGGCGGACAGTGAACCGCCGGCTCCAGCTTCACACCGCTTCACGCCAGCAAAAGAGAAAAGACTTGAACCGCTGCTCGGACGTGTCCTCCTGCAGATCTTTACGGAGTGGACAGTGCACGTACATCAGATGTAGCCCTCCTCTTCCTCCCCCACGCATCACACCGGGTTACAGAAGTGCTGCGTTCAAGGACGAAGTAGAACTTGAGAATTTCGTACACTCAGCGTGTGTCATTTGGAGGGCAGCCGTCAAATGTTACACTGAATTACATAATATATTTAAAAACATTCACATTTTTCTTTATTTCACATGTAAAAAAAAAAAAAAAAGTATTTTTGTAGCCTACTTAATATATCATATTAAACCTAAATTTATTCTTCACAGCACGGATGCCTCATTTTATATCCTGGGCCACATGAAGCTCATTTTAAGTACACATTTAATCCGGTTTATTATAAGAAAAAGAATTGCAGATTTAACAGTAGTCTCGGTTTATTTACAGCATAACTAATTGCTGCTGTAGTAAATGAAGGAAATCACAAAAAATAAATGTCTGGTAGCCCGCTGTTCAGACTCTTTTGCAATTCAAATACTGCAGAGTAGTTCATAATTAATAAAAGAAAATAAAAAAAAAACAATAAAAATACAGTTAAAAGTTCAAAATCTATGTCCTCCTTCACATTTTTCAAAGCCGTTCAGTGGGACAGATTTGAATCTTTGCCGAACAAACCGAAACTCCAGGCCTTATGTTTCACACCTCTGCCCTACAGATTGGTCCATATTTCAGATGCCAAGTTCTTTATCAACTTTTCAGATGCTTGTGTTTTACAAATGGTCCTTTTTTAAAAATCTATCTGACCCACAGACGAGCAACAAAATGAATGTGGCTGCAGTAAAGTACTGATAGAGCACCTTCAATACATCTGGAAGTCTGCACTTCAATCAGATCTTGTTTGATTTAAAATCCACTGCGGTGGCAATATTGGAAAAAAAAAAGACTGTACCGTTATCCAAAAATGCCAAGTGAGTGGACAGCAGACCATTAAAAAGACTGTAATCAAAAAAAGAAAAAAAAACATGATAAATAAATAACCACAATCTGGTAATGAACAAACGTTATGAATGCCAAATAGTAATATAAATATTATTGGAAGTTTAATGAAGTATAATTATTCCCTCAAGGTATATAAAACCACAATAGCCTCCATAAATATAGATTATGTTCCTACTTATTATTTATTCTTATTTACCGTTTATTGTGGCACACTCCTAGAATGACTCAGTCATGAATATTCAAGTGCGCTTTCTCCAAATGTTTTCATGAGAAGTGCTAACTGTAAACAGGTAAAATTGCACGCTAAACTAAAATATTCCAATAAACACATTTGCAGCCCTGCGTAATCACTTTCCACCAGTTTCGTGCCGCATTCTTCACTTAAAAACAGGCCAATTTTCAACTCAAAAATATCTCACGAGGACAAACAACAGATGAGGGAATCTTCTCAGCCATCCTCAGCAGACCGAGGCACCAGCTGTGCTGTTTTCAGACAATCTCGAAAACATTTATTCACACTCCCACGTATCCTGGAAGAGCAGGCAAGGATCTGACTTTGCAACTGAAGAACAGTTTTAACTTCATTTTGCTACCCATAACCAGCTCTAACATCCACATAACCTCCAGTGTATCCGATAGAAAGATAAAATGTAGAAGCTATAAAAAGGCCAAGCGCAATTAATAAATCATGTCTTCTGGGTAGAGCATATTATTGGATTGTACATCTCGCACAGATGGGGATGTGTGCAGGGAATTGCAGAGGCTAATTACCGTAGGTGGACAGTTTCTATTTTAATCACACTTCTCTTAATTGTACAAACGTAATTACTTCAACAGCTTCAGAGGAATTGGTGCTAAAAGAAAAACCCATCAAAATCAACACAGGCTGTTTTTTTTTTTATTTCAAAGAATATTTATTGAAGTATATTATACAGTTTGCTCTGTTACAAAAGCAGTTTTAAAATCCTGGATGACACAACTTTCCTAGGATATTTTCAAATATAAACAATTATACATGTCCAGAGGATTCAGAGACAGAAATCGCTTCCCAACGTTGTGTTTGATTTCTACAGAACAAGGCATTCAGTGGTAAAACAAAATGTTTACAAAGCTAAGGTGCAATGCCAAAGTCACCGACAAACCCAGATATTTTACATCTAATATACACTGCCTTTAACATTAGGGTGCTTAACAGAGTTCTGGCTAAAGTTAGAAGGGTGAAGTTACTGCAACAGACCTAAAGATTGTATCAAAGTGGAGGCAAAAAAGTCTATTTCTTCATTTTAACAACTACGATTTTTGTTGTGTATTAAAAAAAAATGTTGCTGTTAACATTTTGCCAGAAAAATGAAAGTAAAAGCAGAAGCCAAGTAAAAATAATTACCCACTTTTTTTTTCATGTCTCCATATATATTTATATATAAATCAAAGTAGAGGCAATGCTGATGACAGTTATGAAATTTTAGTACATAAACATTAAACAATGTACTGTGGACTTGCATAAAACATGGAAGAGACAGAAAGATGTTATAACCATGAGGAGATGCAGCATTTTACCAGACTACCAAACACATACAGACGTTTATCTATCATCCATTCACCCAAACCTTAGAAAAATCTGTGTCACTTTAAATTAATGACAAACCTCTTTTTGGGAAAGTATCCAAACACACAAACATGAAGAAAAAACTAACATGTGCACACACACACACACACACACACACATACACACAATTAAATATGTCAAACGTAACCATAGAAAGCACAAGGCAAAGAGTCTATGGGAACGTCATTTCTGAATTATTTACAATGTGAACATAAGTATCTGACATTTGAAAAATAGAGTTTGTACTTTCCGTTAGAGACACCGATCAGCTACAGCGTTGGTGGCTGGTGATGAGGATAGTGAAATTGGAGATCCGGCCTTTTAAGTACCTGCATGTTTGTCCTGAAGAGAGTACCTGAGCTGGAACTCACAGATTCAGGCTTTGCAGATGAACGAACTACATCAGCTGAGTGTTGCAATCAAGAAGATGATCAGCAAAAAAACAGCTCATACTGTAAAATGAATCCACATGCAGACTTAAACAAAAAACAAACCAGTAACTGTTCCGTTTTCCTTGCCTACAATACAACATACAACATATGATTGTGTTTGTATTCACATTTAGTCTACAGGCTTGCAGGCGGTTTAATTTGTTTGTTGGCTTTCTCAGCGATCCATCTCAGGAAAGAGATTTTGATAGCCACACTTGTGCACAAGACTTGAGAATGCTTGTATTTTACCCTCAGAGCTACAAGGAGTATTTATTTTAGCCTATTTTATTCCAACTTGAGCACGTTATTGCACCGTCGGTGTATTAGGCTGTTAGGGCTGCCAAAATGCTGCGTCTGCAGATAAGGTTGGGTGAACAGATCATAAACAAAGAAGAAAATAACATTTTATCTCATCTAGGCTAGTGTGGTCTAATCCTCTTTAACCAATAAGAAGACTCTCAGTTCAATTCAGAAACAGCATGGCAAGTATTATTCTTAATTTGCTAATTTCCTCAAAACAATTAGACAATGACCTCTTGTTGCACGGTCCTGTACAGCTAAACCAACTCTTCTTTTGCGCTGACTAATGATGTTTTTTGGGGAAAACAGCGTTACTTTGAGCCACCCATTAAAAAACGAGGAGACTAAGAGAAAAGTCTCAGTGCCATGTTAAGCCTCACATGTGCAGTAGCAAAGTCCTGACTTGGATGCGCAGCAGACCTGCGTTACATACGCGCATCAGTTATTTCATTTTTCCAGGGTTCGTCCTGTTTGGCTTGACAGGCAAAAAAAAAAAAACAAATAAAAAAAATAAAAACCAAAACCATAACCTGACACACACGTACGTGCTAGGTAAACCAAATGGACACACAACTAGCAACTGAAACATCTGAAATGTGTATCTTCTCAGGTCTGCCCTGTGTTAGTTTTACAGAAGAGGCTGCTGATAATATGCTGCCTGCTGCTGCTGCTGAGGAGCCTGGTGAGGGGGAGCTGCTACAGGATAGGACACAGGAGGCATGCTGGAGTTGTGGTAGGTTGACATATCCATGGTCATGCCCGCCTGAGGTGGGTAAGGAGCTCCTGTGGCTTGGCTCACGTACTGAGCGTTCACACCACTGCTGTGAAATAAATCCACAGGTGACATTTAGGTCAACGATTCATGAATCATCATTTTAATTCATCTTCTAGAGCAATATGATTGGTAGGTGATATTATCTTGTTAGTGGGGATATAATTCAGTTTTCTAAATGAGTGTTTCCATAGTAACGGTACAATGGTGTGAAAAAGTGTCTTTCCCTTTCCTGATTTCCTTTTTTTTTGTATGTTTGTCACACTTAAATGTTTCAGATCGTCAAACAAATTTAAAGATTAGACAAAGATAACCCAAGTAAATGCAAAATGCAGTTTCTAAATGAAGGCGTTTATGATTGGCCCTGTATCAAAAAGCAATCCCACATCTTGAGAAAGCTGAGTTCTGTTTCTCTAGGCACACCCAGGCCTGATTGCTGCCACGCCTGTTCTCAATCAAGAAATCACCTAAATAGGACCTGCCTGACAAAGCGGAGTCGAACAACAGATCCTTAAAAAGACAGAAATCATGCCAAGATCCAATGAGAACAAAATAATCCAAGTCTAGAAAAGGTTATAAAGACATTTCTAAAGCTGTGGGACTCCAGCGAACTACAGTGAGAGCCATTATCCAAAAATGTTGAATACATGGAACACACTGGAAATTTCCCAGGAGTCACCAGCCGACAAAAATTACCCCAAGAGCGCAGCGACGACTCACGCAACAGATCACAATAGACCCTTGAACAACGTCCACAGAACTGAAGGCCTCCCTTTCCTCAGGAACCTCATACCAACAATAAAATATGGAGGTGGTAGTGTGATAGGCTGTGGCTGTTTTGCTGCCTCAGGACCTGGAAGACTTGCTGTGGTAAATGGAACCATGAATTTTGCTGTCTAGCAAACATGGAGGAGAATGTCCAGTTTGTGATCTTGAGCTGAAGCTCACTTAGGTTCTGCAGCAGGACAGGGATCAAAAACAAACCAGCAAGTCCACCTCTGAGTAGCTGAAGAAAACGAAATGAAGACTTGGATTCAGTTCAGGATTAAAGTCCTGACCTGAATCCGATTGAGATGCTGTGACATGACCTTAAAAAGGTGGTTCATGCTGAAAAGTCCTCCAGTGTGGCTGAATTACAACAATTCTGCAAAGATGAACGGGCTAAAATTTCTCCATGGCACTGTAAAACCGCCCAACCAGGGGCAATCACTTTTTCACACAGGGCCATGTAGGTTCAGAGTCTTTCCCCCTTAATAATAAACAGCTTCATTTAAAAACTGCATTGTGTTTGCTTACGTTATCTTTGTTTAATATTTAAATTTGGTTGAAGATGTAAAACATTTGTGTGACAAACATAGAAGAAAAGAGGAAATCAGGAAGAGGGCAAACACCTTCATACCACTCTCATATTTTATGAGAGTTTTTATTTGTTCCTTTGTGATGTGATGGCTATACCACTGACAATGACACTGTTTATTATGATATAAAAATCAAATGTTTTTGGAGACACGTCAAGTGGTTAAAAATCTGTACTACTCAACCTTCAACATCCTTGTTAAAGGGGTGGAAGTGTTCTTCTTACCTCATGTAGGGCGGCTGAGCAGTTTGGCTGTTGGGTAAGGTGTTGGGTGGAGCTGAGACATTTGGGGGTAGTGAGTGCAGAGGTCCAGGCTGGTCACTGGGCAGATTGTAGGGCTGTGCAGGGGCGATCTGAGGCATGGATGGAGGCAGATAAGGGGGTGCCGCTGGTCCAAGGTAGCCCTGAGAAGACCAGGAGAGGAGTGCGCTGATAATAAGTGTTAACAGGCAAACAGTGAATGCACAGAAAGGCTGTAATAGAGTCCAGCAGTGAACTTATTTTCCAGTAAATATAGAACAGAGCCAGAAAAACTGGTTGACCACTCCCAGCAGGTGCTGCTGTCGGTGACTGCCACTGACCTGCTGCTGTTACTACACCTATGCTTTAGCTGCCGGCATGCTACAGCAATACTGCTGATTGTAGTATTTATTAGTGAATATTTAACAGTTTATAAATGGTAACAGTCCTAATCTGAGCCACCGATATGAGGAAGTTAAATTAGGAGAAGGGTTGCTGACAATGCATTCATATCTACATGTAAATTATATTTTATAGTCTTATCTTGTGTCACTAGGTAACTCATTTGCACCGGCCTCCTCCTGATTGTCACAACGCTAACAGTTCTCCCTTTGCATATTTAAGTAACACATGGTTAATATGGGTAGCATTTTTTATTAAATCAAACAGCTGGCTCTGTCAGTTTATGCTACAGTTGGTAGTGTCAGGGTGATTTTGTAATACATTCCTTTTGCTTTTATTGCATTTTGTTTAAACTAGAGATGGACCGATCGGATGTTACGTATCGGTCCGATACCGACCTAAATTACTGGATCGGATATCAGAGAGAAATAAAAAATGTAATCCAAAAGCACCGCACAAAACTTGCTACATGGCGTAACCCAGCTCACGACCTTAACCTTCTGACAGATGTAGTCCAGCTGTTTTCAGTCTATTCAGCATACAGAAATGGTGCTGATAAAAATGTTCTGTTCTTAATCTTAATAAGAACAAGTAGGCTTTACAAACTGTCAGGCTCATTAAATAACCTATTACTTACACAATTATAAAATACAGTAAAGATCCAGTTATTATTCAAACCAATAAGATCCTAATTTCCTTTAACGTCCTCAAAAAGTTAATATAATATTTAAACATATTAACAAAAATCGACAATGCCACCAAATCCTCGTGTTTGACCGAGTCCTCGTTACTTCAGGTGGAATAAAAACCTGATAGTTGGAAAAAGGAAAATAAGAAGTTGCACGGTGCTCTGGTGTGGACCTGCGAAGTGGACAGTTTTCTAAATCTCCAGGGAAAGACTGTGACATTAATCATCACCAAGAAAACAGCATCTGCTGAGAAAAGTCCGGTAGCCTGTGACGCTCGCCAGGGAAGAAAAAAAAAAAAAAAATGCTGACTGAATATCATCCATCAGGACCAGTCTAAGATTAGTAATTCGTTTAGAGGCTAAGCATGCATGAATGAGATATGTAACAAAGAATAGATTACAAATAAACAATCAACTGATTCCATCCTTAAAACACGTATGATTTAGCTCTGCGTTCTGTTGATTCCTCATATGTTTACATACACAAACAATAAGCTTAAATTATTGGACTTAAAGTTATTAGAGCAAACTTTAATTTCAGTTTAGAAGCAAAATTTAAAAGCAACATTTTGCCAACTCTCATTACTTCTGACTTTTACATGGCTTGCTATCTAAACATCATGGCTGTATACAAGGTTCCAGCTTTGATGTCATTTACGACTGAAAGCCTCTCTCAGTAATCAGGGGCCTATAAGACTATTCTGACCTGCATGCCCACAGCAGAGCCGGGTGGAGGGTACTGTGACTGCATCTTGGAGTAAGCCGAGTAGTATGGAGCCTCATTCATGAGCTTGTTGTAAAGCTCCAGTGCCTCCAAAACCTTCACATTCAACTCTGATAACTCAGAGTGATTCCTGCAACACACACAAACATTAGTTCCAAGTACTGGATGAAGAACCTTTTGCATTTGCTGTGCATGATTGACTATGATCAATCTGAGTAATAATAGAGAAATGTTATATAAGTAGCATATTACCTGTCAATCTCCTGCAGCTTCTCATCAATCAGTGGGTTCATCTGTGCACATGCACCTGTTTACATCCATGGAGAGAAAAAGAGAAATGAGATTAAAAAAACAAAAACACAGCTCACATCGAGTGCAGCTGGCAGCGACAGTTTGACTAGATTTAGAATGGCATTAAAGTTTTTACCCTCCAGCTGGATCAGCTCTAGGGAGTCAGGAGTGGAATCTGCAGGATCTGTATTCTGCAGCAGTGCCAGCGTTCGGTCCATCTTTGTCTGCAGAAAGTCGTGAGCAGATATGTGTTGGTAAAATATCTGAAAGATGGATTTGCAAATGAAGAATCGCTGAGGAAATGTGCTACCTCGTCAATGAAGACGGGCTCAGGCTCTACTTTGGTTTCCAGGCTCGTCTCTTCTGGAGTCACCGCGTTATCAACAAAAGTAACTGCGAAAGAAAAGGTTCAATTCAATTAGCAGCTCTGGAAATAATTTGATTAGAATTAAAATCAATAAGCTCAACAGGAGGCACAAATAGGCCAGAGGAGTCTGTGCTTAAGGAGCTAAAACATTAACTAAAGACAAAATGAAAGGCCAACCTGTCTCTGGCTCTGCATTCAGATTGGTTGTGACAAAGTTGGAGGGGAAAAGTCCAACTCCTCTGTGGTTCTCTCCTTTCCACCAGTTTGGATCACTGCAAATCGAAACATAAACCCAAAGTGAAGGAGCAACTGAGAGAAAGCCATCTAAGCTTCATACCAGTCAGAACCATTACAACAGGAAGTCTAAAAATTCTCGCCCTGCTGTGGTCTTTGGCAGCTCTAGAAAAGGCGGTTGCTAAGTGGGTTATGGTGAGTTTTCAGCGTTCTTGGTATGATAAAGTATTTTGGTGTTTGATTAGTTTTACTTGCAGAACAGTCTTTTTAAGTGGCATTACATGCAGCACAGACTGTAAACCCTAGTGTCCTGCTGCACAACCTAGTTTAACAAAAAAAAAAAGAAAAAAGAAAGAAGTGAAAATCAGAGTTAAGACATTTTATATACCGGTACAGATTATTTAAGTCCTAAAAATAACAATAATAATGGTAAAGTATAGATCGAAGCTATGTGAAAAACTTTTCACGTTCATCTCATTTGCAGTAAACTCATTTTTGCACATCCAGATCTTGACTCAATATCGCTAAAACTGTGCTCTCTATTATTCTGTGGAGGATATAGGAGAGCTGATCCATGACAGGAAGTGTTATAAAATATTACCTGTCATCCAACACTAGAATAAGTTCTCCAGTTTTGAAGGTCAGCTCGTTGTCTTCAGCTGCTTCAAAGTCGTACAGCGCACGCACCTTCCGAGCCTCCTGCCCCCCGCCGCCATTAGTATAGTTTGGAGGGTCAGAGGTCATGGTCATGGGGCGTGTCTCTGCCTGCTGCTTCTGCTCCTGTAAGGACAGCTCGATAGCTAAAAAAAAAAAAATAAGAGAAGTGGAAATGAAGAAAAGGTATATTTCAAAGTCCACCACAGATGGGCTTGGCACACCAAATGCAAATGGCTCCATGGCAGGTGCTTAAATCTCATTTTCAAGCATGGGGAATGAATTTAAAGGATTTCACATATATGTTTATCATGAAATCTGTGCAGAGCTTGTGGATTTTTTTTAAAAAAAAGAAAGGAATGCACAAGTGTTAATAAACTGAATGACAGCGTCCAACTTTACCTTTGGCGAGATCGTCATCATCTATTGGTTTGCTTGCAGTAGATGAGTTGGCCTTTGTGCTGGAACCCTGTGGTCAGAATAGAAAGACAAGGTCAGATCTGAGTGTAGAATAAATGCAGCTGGGAAAGAATGAAGCAAAAAGTCTTCAAATGGAAAAAAAGAAAAGTGTTTTTAAAACACTGCTGTGCCACCTGGAGTTCATGCTGGGTATCACATATTGCTCAGAAATGTGTCTCTAGCCTTTAGACACAAATACTCCAGAGCGCTGTCTCATTAATTGTTTGTGGCCAAAAACTAAACGATAGGAGTGGGAAAAATGAAAAGTGAGTGTGTGCGGCCAAATCCAAACTGAAAATAAGTAAATAAATAAACAAATAAACAGGTAAATGCTGCCACAGCTTGAATCACGCTGCCTGCTGCTTTTTTCCCCTCAGCTGACAAAGATTAAATGTCATACCTGCTGCCACATGAGCCACCTGCTCTCCGCTGAGGCACATTTGCCAGCCTATCCCACAACAGGACATGCAGCGCACCATCATCAGAGCCAAATGGAGCACAGCCAGTGGTAACAAAGCCAGGATGAAAAAGCAAATAAAATCTAAGGGATTTTAGATTATTCACATTAGGGCTGCAGCTATCAACTATTTTAGTATGTTTCATCCATGATCCGTTTAGTTTGTCCAAATAAATACATACATAAATATAAAGGGTTTGGTTTTATTTATGTGTCATACTCAATTTTTTGAAGAAAACATTTTCCTAAATAATCCCAAGCTAAGTCAAAGCCATGACCAAAACCGAAGCATTTACCTTCACTCTGTCTTCCTTGAAGGCTCTATGAGGTTTTGTACATGTGTTTCTGCTTGTTTAAGTTTGAAAGTGAATGAGTGAGTTTATGTCGGTAAGCCTTTTGTGCTGTTGAAAACAAGATATTATAATGGTGTAGACGTTAATTAATATTAACAATAATTCACTGTCCAACATAAAATCCCACAGGTGAGTGGCTCAGAGCTTTACTGGAACATGTATATTTTTATTGGCTTGTTAAAAAAGCTTTACTATATACATACACATATATATACATATATATACACATATATATATATACACATATATATATATATACACATATATATATATATATACACATATATATACATATATATACATACATATACATATATACACATACATATACATATATATATATACACACATATATATATATATACACATATATATATATATATATATATATGTGTATATATATGTGTATATATGTATATATATATATATATATGTATATAGTAAAGCTTTTTTAACAAGCCAATAAAAATATACATGTTCCAGTAAAGCTCTGAG
>VUQR01031818.1:0-12568 GCA_015108515.1 Hemichromis elongatus | reverse complement strand
ACAACTGAAACTGAAACACACAGGCACTGTTAAGAGGGAATCACGCAACAGGGAGCACAGGAGAACACAGGGCTTAAATACAAGGGGAAGCAATCAGGGAATGGAACACAGGAGGGAGACACAGCTGGGAGGAATTGGGGCTGACGAGAGAAAGGGAGAGAGGGAGAGAGGGAGAGAGAACGAGAGAGCAAGAGAGCGAGAGAGCAAGAGAGCAAGAGAGCGAGAGAGAACATGGCTAGACACACACACACAGAACACTAACCACAAAGGACAGAACTAAACCAGAGAACCAAAAAACATCATAATACTAAGGACCAGGGATACAAAGCAATAAGGAAACTCAAAGAAAACACAAAACACTGGTTCAAAAGGACCCAGGACCGTGACAGGCCTTACAGTTATGACATGATTGTAAAAATATGGATGGACACGGTTTGAATGTCATCATCCACGCATAACAAACCTTAACAGCAGCCCTGGCAAACTTCACAGCCAGCCTCTTTAGGATAATCTCTCATGCTACGAAAACACTTGATAGCGGTCATCAATCATTCTAATAATTACAAGACAGATAATAAACACTGTGCGGCTCCTTTGCTCTTTTTTATGTTCTTTCTGCTCACTTAATCTCTTGTCATTCCTCTGAATATGAAACGCAAAGTTTTGACTTTGTGCGTCCTTTTTTTCCTTCTTTTTTCGCTTTAACCATCGTCTGTTGCTCTCTCACTCATCAGTCATGTATTCCCTCTGCCTTGCCAGTGCATTGTGTCTGTGGTTGAAAGCAAAAACGAAGCCACTGGCAGGTAATTCAAGAGAAAAATGTGAATCTGTTCTATAGACTGATATGCCAACAGCGCTACTTACCAACTCAACCTTCTCTAATTACTTCACAGCCAAACAGAGACACTTTGTGTTTACTTACGTGCGTGTGTGTGCTTGTACGTGTGTGTGTGTGTGTTTTTGAGTGCATCTTTGCTGCACTGTTTGCAGTCGGGCATTTTTCATCGGAATGGGACTTTGTCTCCAGAGCTCACTGGCTAGCTATGAGGCTGGGCACTGCTACCCATCTGAGGGTATTATAGACTGAGCGGGAAAGGTACTGTGAATGGTGGAGTAGATTATGGAGTGATTCCCCTGTGCTCCCCTCCGCCTCTTCACATTACACAGCTAATACACATACACACACACACACACACACATACACATGCTCTGTGGCATTGCTTGTCCCTTGGATCAAACCAGATTTTTATTCAGTCAGCTGGGAGCAAGCCAATTCACGCTGCACTCAATAGTATGGCCGTTTGTTTTGCCACGCTCTTTTTATTTTTTAAACATTTGTTTGGCTGTCAAACAATTTTGGCATGATATAAGAAGAGGTTAGAACTTGGCAAGGTTAGATTTTATTGTATTCCGGTCGGAAAAATAAGTAAAATGCTCACACCTGCAAGCTCTTCCCTTGCCTTTTCATTCATTGCAGCATGTACCCACACAAACAAGAAATCCCCACCAAAATACCAATTCCTCCTGCATGCTTTTGTCCCCTGAGTTTACTGTATATTTGCTATTCTAGCCACCAGAGATTGTTAGATATCGCAGACACATATTCCATATCCCCGGATCTCTTTCGGGGTAATTTTATATTTAGCCTTCTAGTGGCTTGTCTCGCATGGCTGCATGAGCCTCTTGCTCAATGCTGTGCCGAGAATCCATAAAGCCGCCCCGAGGATTCTGGCCTGTCAATTTGTGTTTTCTTTTTTTTTTCTTTTTTTCCTGAGTATACTGATTCCTGCCCTTCATGCTTCTCTCCTCTCAGTCACAAGGTTGAAGGAGGAAAAAAAAGATTGGAAGAAAGCAGAAGAATGTGCAGAAAGAATAGGCGAAGCCAAAAAGGACTGCAGCTGTAAAGAGGTCTGTAGTTTTGGAATGTTAGACGTCAGAGTAGGATTTGACAGAAAATATGTAAGGGGGTGTAGTGGAGACTATGAGGCTGTGGGGAGAGAACAGACGTAAGACACGAAGACATCACAGTGGTGGAGGGCAACAAATGGAGGCAGTCTGAAGTGAGAGTTTGGGGAAGAAGGATGGTTGCAAGGGTTGCAAAAACAGTATGGAAAGGGAGCAAAGGGTGGCCTGAGCGCAGTGGTAGAGCATGTTAAAAAGGTACCTCAGATTGGAGATTTGCAGGGGGCGAATGAGAGCAAAGGAGCTGGCTGTAGCCAAATGGTGACTGGAAAAAGATTAGGCTCCTGCCTGTCTGTCTGAGGTGCTGATCTAATACACAACAAGGTGGCTGTTTCCTGATCGAATATGGATGTTGAGCTCACAGTTTGCCCAAAACAGCCCAAAGCGTGATGGGAGAATGGAACATGGAAAATCACTTCCGCCACTCCACGCATTAATCTTCAGACTGCAAAAATTCAAAATCTTACCAAGTATATTTATCTTATTTCTAGTCAAAATATCTCATTACCCTTAAAATAAGACACATTTAGCTACAAAGTAGCATTTCAGTGAGTTATATGAACTTGTTTTTAGACAGTGCACCTTAAAACTAGAAAATTTGTACTTGTTCCATTGGCAGACTTTTGCACTTATTTCCAGCAAAAATATCTTGTATTAAGTGAAAAAATCTGCTAATGGAAGAAGTGAAAATTCTCCAGTTTTAAGATGCACTGTCTGAAAACAAGTTCATATATCTCACTGAAATCCTACTTTGTAGCTAAATGTGTCTTATTTTAAGTGTAATGAGATATTTTAACTTGAAATAAGATAAATATACTTGACGTAAAATTTTGAATTTTTGTAGTGCAGCCTCATTTGTGATGTAATTCTGAAAGTTCTGAACCTGTTTAGAAATCAATCACGGTCTCGACAAAAAGGGATTTGTTTGCAGTAAGACACAGCCTTATTATGGCAGAACAATGCCCATCATTTAGCTCTTCTGTAAAGAGACACAGCTCCCCTTTCTATAAATGGCTCTTTTACAGGCTTCATACTGAGCCTGGCAGATTTAAACCAACGGGAAATATGCGCACAATAGCTTTGATTAGAGCCTTGCTTCACGCTCACCTCTTATTCCCAGACTTCTGCTTCCAAGTATCTCATAGCACTGCTTCCAAAAAAACTCATGTGGGATCATTTCAGATTCCCAGTGAAATGTATTCATTACCATGCAAATTAGTTGGGAGTCGTTGACTTAAAGCATTCGCCATACTTCATTTCAGAGTCTGTAAATGCAATTAATGGGACCTCGTTCACAAGAAAGAGAACTGCCTGAAGATAACTGTCATTGTGGGGATCCTATTAAAAAGTTTTTTCCCTCCCCACTCCAGTTAAACATGGCATTGAGCGGAAGCGGTGGCCATTGCGTCACCGCGACATCGGCCCCTTAATGGGATAATAAAACCTCTTTCATCTGTCGTGAATAGAGTGATATTCGCAACAAAGCAACACAAAAAATGATTTCCGACATGATTTCTGAGAGCACACCATTCAATTACCATTCGTGAACAATCTATGCAAATCGGCTACCTGCAGCGCCCAGCTGCGACAGATGCCGCGCGAAATCCTACTTAGCGAGGATCGTGGGGAAGGGGAGTCATAAAGAGATGTATGCAAGTGCAGGAGGAAGGCTATTAAAGAGATGCTGTTAGTTTTGTCTTCAGTTTGGCAAAAAATAACTAGCAATGTCATAACTCAAGGGGGAACGGAGAGGAAATTGAAGAAGGCAACATTTTTTTAAAAATCTAGGGCATCCAGTCTATCGCTGTTGTGATTATCTGTGATCCAGCATGATAGGGGTCAGAGGCAGGGGACAGACAAAAACAGCCCGGAGCGAACGGAGATGGAGTCGGCGGAAGCTCCAGCTCTGCAAATCTTTGCCTCGGAGGGCAAAAACACATGGGCTGTGAGGTTTTGAAACTTAACTTGACTCTGCAGAATTAAATACTTATATTTAGGTCATAACACAAAGTGCTTAAAGCGTCATTTTACCAAAATCATTTCTTTTAATATTGAATGTATTGTTACTGAAATGTTTTTAGCGGATCATATCGATTTTGTTTAGTTCAGTCTTCTTGCTGTCAGCAATTGTGCATCCTTTGCTCTCAGTTTTTTTTCTCTTTCTCTTTTTTTTCTTGTTTAACTGAAATACAATCCTCAGCTATTAGTTTGAAAATTTTGTGCATGTGTATTTATGTTAAGTTTGTGTTTCTAGCTAATTACAGCAATACTTATTAGCTTATTACCAAGCTAACACTCTGAATTGTAAACACTGTAAAACCGACCAGTGGAAAATATGTTCATGTTAAGGTGCTAACAACATCATGCTAACTCCAACCAGCAACACAGCTATTACCAAAAATCAAAGAAATTACGTTGTTAGTTTGTAACATAACAAACCTGCTAATTTAAGGTACGCTACTTAGATAGCCTAGTATCATGAAAAACCTTTACTTGTTGATAAGCATACATGTTATTTAGTGGTTTGAACTACCTCCTCATTGTTATTATTATTTCTAAGCCTGTATTTAAACCTTTCATTATTGAGATTACATGGAATGCTAATATGAAAATATAACCTCTTAAAATGTTAGCTTAAAAACATTGTTAGCCCAGCCCTGTTACATGAATAACATTCCAATTAAACTTATGTTATGCATTAAGACACAAGAACTGACTGAGAAAAACTTTATCCTAACCCAAACCATTTGCTTTTCACTATGAAACAACTTACAAATATGCATGACAAGCAAAATGTGCCTTAAGCAGTGTGCTATAGATAAACATTTCAGTGATATCCCAAAGGGGTAGCAACAAGGCTATCCATCTTGTAATAATTCATGAGCACTTTAAAGCAGGAAAAATGTGAGATTATCCCAGTCTTCACACATTCCATAAATGCAGCATATTAGCATTGTCACTTTGAGCACTGCTTTTACTATGCTGCTGTTAGCACCTACCTCCAGTACCAGCGTTTAAACCATTACAGAGCTCTTAGAATTGCTGCATACAGAAGGGTGTCAAACATAAAGCCCGAGTGCCAGAACTGGCCAAGGACAGACTCCAACCTGGCCCACTGGACAGCTTTGGAAAATATAAAGGAGGGCATGAATTTTGGACTTTTAACTGTATTTTTATCGTTTTTACATGATTCCCTACTCATAAAAACCTCCCCCGTGATCATTCATGCTATACCAAAGTAAGTAAATAATAGACAATTAAATTAAAGGATGTTTTTTGTTAACAAAAACTTTCTTTTTTGTAAATATAGAACAGTAGTTTTAAACATTTATTTCTTATTTAAGCCCAAAGAATCACGCTAACAGCTGTATTTCATTTAACACAGCAGCATCTTTTTATCATGTAAAAAAAAGGTTGAATGGTTGAAATTGCACTTCTTTTTCTCATATTTAGATATCTCAGGGGTTAATTGTGTAATTAAACCTCTTTACACCGCCAAGAAGGCGATTTTCATTGGCTGGCCCTACTTAAGTTTAAAGTGGGTAAAATGAGTCTGGCATCCATGCTGTAGACTGTCACAGATCTAATCCTCTAATCTTAAATGGAAACACTACATGATATCATCATGCCTTATTTATTTGTAACTTCAGCTTTTTATTAAAGCATACATATAAAAAAAAAAAGCCAGCCATATGTTCTTCATATCAATTTTCTAAAGCATTTATGTCACACACTGATGTATTCACTGAAAGCAAAAATGAGAAGAGGCTGCTGTTGCTGAAGGCTAAAACAAGAAATGTTACATTTATAACAACTGAACAATTAACAAGCTGGCTCTATTAAGCCATTCGACTCCAGTATTAAATCTGAGGTCTCTTTCTTCCCTGCTCTCTGCGGTGAACCGCTGTCTTGCACACATTCGGGAAGCTGAAAAGTCTTCTTGGTTTCCTCTATTTCTCCTAATCCATGACAGTCAGAGAGAGCCTGCTGCGCTACCAATAAGAAGACTATGTTCGCTTAAATCACTGAGTGGCAAGCTAAGTTCAAAGCCCTCCTCGGTGGCCCAATAAGGAGGAAGTAGCATGTGTCTGGACGGATCAAAGTGAGGAAGCATAGAGAAAGGTCAGGTCTCAGACGCTCCCACAGCGAGAAGCTCAGCACAACACTGAAAAAAGGGAGAAGCTCACCAGCAGGTTTTCTATTACTGACACAATGGCTGCTGTGCCGCTCACGCTATAGCGCTATGTGACAAGCCAAGCCTAATGAAAGAAAATCCTGTATTCATCAGCAGTCTTTTGATTAGGAAACGCCATTACTTTCAAAATTTCGGTTATAATCATACACCTCCTTACAGTCGCAAATCTAATTAAGCCCTCACTGGTTCAGTCTCCCTCTCCCTGATTCCTAAACCACCCTGCTCCTAAACAGCCATTTCCCTTTTTTAATTCTGAGATACAGAATACAAGTGAATGCTTTCTGAAGTAAGATGTAATAAATCTTGTTCTGGAAGGATTTAAAGCGTATGCAACTAAAGATTCAGTTCTTGGGACACAGCTTGTTATGCTCGCAGTAAACTCACTGACCACCAGACATGCCGTGCACCTCTAATTAGACTCCCTGCTGTGGCACATCACAAAATCACATCATTTATAAGGAGAACCCTGTGTCTCAGCACTGCTTGATTCTATAAGTACTTTTAAGAAATTTATTTTGCATTGTCCAGCAGTTTTCCACGTGTAAAGCCTGAAACTCAGTCAGTTGGTGACTTTGCTGTTGCTTTGCTGCTTTAATACTTGAAAATGTTGCTAAACTACTGTGTAAAGATTCTCCTCTTGCTCCTCCTTGTCTTATTAAGGTTTCACTGGGTGGTAAAATCCTTGCAAAATCAATAAAACATGGTGTTGACAACTGCCAACAATCAATTACATAACAACAGCAGGAGACTTATCAATAGAAGAGGCATGGAAACTGAGATTCAAAGACTGAAGTAACGCATTAAGAAACGGAGACTCAAAGAGTTCTGAGCTGAAGAAATGAAAAAGCCATTCATGAATTATTATTTGAGTAAATGGTTTGAAACATTCAGAAACATTCTCATAATTTATTGATTACCTTATATAAATTTTTGTCTAATTTCACTGTAGGACTTTTATTTTGAAAAAAAGAAGTTTTTTTCTCTTTCTGTGCTTTTTCTATACAACATCTGGCCCCTTGAAACCACACTGTACCTTATCCTCATCCTGCATTATATTCACATCTGGTTCCTTGACCCAAGCGAGCCCTTTCCGAACCCAGCGTAGTGTGAAAAGTGAGTCTGCCATGTAGAATCACTGTGCCACATCTGGCCCCTTTTCTCTAAATAATCTTTCCTGAGCACATACAGAGTGGCTTGCTCTTTCAGCCTGGCCGTCTGTGGTGTCACTGGTGCAGGCATCCCTGGGAAGATTTCACCTGTGTCTTCGCTGCTACTGCAGCACAGGTCATCAATGAGCTCTCACGGCTGTGCCGATCCATAAATGACAGAAGAGCCTCTATTTTCAGTGCCACTGCTAAATGACTGAAAAGCAAACTCTGATGAGAGGTGTCACTGCCATCAAATACAGTTCATTAAGGCTGCACTGCATTTTCCAGTACCCACGAGTGAGTTAAGGACCATTTATTATCTGTCTGTAATCATTTGATGTTTCTGAAATATCCAGGCTGCTTCAGTTTATTCTCCCACCCTGCTTTATGCAATGCTTTTTTTTTGGTTTAATGTGGTGGGATTACTCATTTAAAAAAATGGAGGTGATACTTAATTCTGGATATTGCCTTTGGATACCATATCTCTTTAAAAGCATCATTAAGCATTATGTAAGCATAGAAAGAGCTCTTTTTTAGACTGGTTAAGCCTGTGGTGCTTTGGCTACAGGTATCATTTATTGCTCCTTCTGTGGTTCATCCTTTCTCTCGTCTCAGCTGCGAAAGTCCTTCGCTTTCTGTTAAGATGGGGAATCATCCTTTTACCAAAGGAGTGTGTTTATCTGATTTTTTTCAAAGCTGCTGCACTTGGCAGCAGCTCGCTGCCAAGTGCGGATGTTTCTCTTAGAATCCCCATCTGCATTTTGAAGCACCATTGAAACATTACACATATTTCTGGAATCCATTTGAACTCCAACAGAGGCCAAACCCCAGCGCTTAGCACGCAACAAAACCAGTGTCACAATGTTGATTCATGTCAAGAGCGAATAAGATAATGTTTTATTATGGTTCACAGCCAAAAAGTGAAAAAAAGGAGCCTGTCAGCCTTTGTGTACAACTTTGAAGCCTTTGAAGGGAGTGAGGGGGTAACATCCTCCAAAATAGCAAGAACTCAGTCAGTGTTTTTTATGCTTTGTGTGCTTCCTTCTGTTTGGAGTTGCAGAAATATTACGTAAAAGTGAAGGAGAGGATAACATATGTAGGCCACAGCTTATGCATTAAGCAAATGGCTGTGAGAATGTGTGAGAGAGAAGCACAGAATTATCTATATATTTTTGCTTCCATGATTTGCAGCAAGAGACGTGTTTGAGTTAATGTGTGTTTGTGTGTGTGTGTGTGTGTGTGTGTTTGTGTTTGTGTGCGCGCACAAAGCAGGCTTTTGCATTTGTGTAGGAGGTAACATTTCTGTTCTTGTGTGCTCTTGCTTTCTACATTAGCACAGCTAAGAAAGCCATAGACTGTATGTAAAAGATGGGGGTATAGTCACCATGACATTATGGTAAAGTGGTTAACTCTATATTGTGAAACTGCCATCATGGTGGGGTTTTTTTTAAGGATTAAGTTGTTAATGTTGGATTAGAGTGGAGATTGCTCAATGCAAGTAAGCTTGATTAGCCAGCAACATCTGCAACTGTAAACACAGATGTGTTATTTGCTGGTCAGTAACAGATATAAAATACGATTTCAGTCACCAAAAATGAAGCATAAACTTTCCCTACAGCCTGAAGAAGGTGCAAACTCACGTGTTGAGGTATTTTTAATGCCGCTTATTAACACTCCAGGCTCACCCGTGGTTCCTAGATTCAGTGAATGCAAGATCCTACTCTACTTCTAAGATTATATTTAAAACTTGGGATTCACGCTGCAGTAGGGCTAGGCTGCTGGGGGCTTCCCATGATGCACTAAGCTCTTCTTCTTCACTCAGATATTTTCACTTCCTCTGTGTTTACGCACCACTACTGTATTTAATCATTAGCCATATTAAATTCTGGCTCTCCCGTAATAGTTTGCTTTCCTGCCTCTCTTAACCCTCCCCTCATTGCCAACTGCCATTGGTTGCGGTGCCTGAGCCTGGTTCTGGTGGCAATTTCTTCCTGTTAAAAATTACGAGTTTGGGGTTTTATTTTAAGAATATAGGGTCTTTACCTTACAGATTAAAACATCTTGAGGCAACTGGGGCTATATAAATAAAATTGAATTGAAATGAGCTGAAAATTTAATCAAATTGAATCGAATTACTTGACCTTGGGGGTCTGGATCTGATTTTTTTTTTTTTATGTTACTTTTTGATATGAATCTTTTCATTTTTACGTTTACTATTATATACTTTTACAGACTTTGGTGACACTTTTTCATGGCACAGACCTTTTTGATAGTCTGCACCTCACAGATTATTTTTAAGATTTCCAATTAATTGCTTCAAAAAAGCCAACAACCACCCCAAACTTTGTGAAAATGTCAAGTTCTGTTAAAGATGAGCCTGGGTAGGAAGATATAATCTGTCAGTAAATACAGACTTTTTAAACATTTTTGAACCCCATAAAGTTGAATTATAAATTAACAACAAATTTTAAAACAGTCAGTTTGGTACAAATGACGTTATGAAGGGGATACTGTAAAGACCAAAGTCATTTCTCTATCCACTCTATAAATATTGCTTTTTCATGGCTGAGTCTATGAGGATTGGAACCAGCCTTAAGTGTTAGGTGAGGCAGGTGTCTGCTATTTCACATTAATAACAAAATAACCTCCTGATAGGTTTATAAGGACTACCAAGTACACATACTGAACTTTTCTGTTCTATTACAACTGTTTTTATTTTACTTTGGTGCACTGCTACAACAGAAATGTAAAGCGGACAAAGGTCTGAATCTCTATAAATGAACTTTTTTAAGTGAGGGCTGCTGTTTTTGGGATAATGGCAGCGTAATTCACAGTGATGTATATTTTCACCCTAAAGACAGCGAGATACTGTGGCCACAGACAGCAGTATTAGCATGCATGGCAGGTGAATACGTACAGGCTCTGGAGCTGTCCGTGGTACCAGCGTGGCTCTGTGGGCTTAGCATTTGGCGCTGTCCGTGGTACCAACGCGCCACTGTGGTGTCCGGCGGGCTGGCGCTATTCGTGGTGCTAAGGCTCCAACGCTTCGCTGTCCAAGGAGCTGTTCCAAAGATGGCGACGCTGTCCATGGTGCTGAAAAACGAAAAGCCTTTCCAGAGAGTTTTCAAGCATATTTAGTCATGTAACAACTAAATAATGAAACCTAAGTTTAAGTTAAACACGTCTCTAGTGAATGTGCCGAATCTTTATGTAGAAAACCAATGTTGTATAATAGCATATTTGAAAAGCTGCAGGTCGTAGTGTGCTTTATAGGCCGTGCCTTGGTTAATGTAGTGACACTGGGTTCATTTATATCCAGTATTACACATCATCAGCCCACTTTTAAAAATAGTTGTATTAACGAGAGTACACGAGCGTGGTAAATAAAAAAAAAAAAAGTACTGCAGAACTGGACCTTAACACAGCATTTCAGTAAATGTTCTCCCATTGCTGTGAGCCTCGGGTCAGTCTGAGGTGCACCAACGGAGTATTGATCATTTTGGGAGGGGGCACCGTTACAATGAAGATGGTTCGATCAGCTGATCACTGTGCTCATTTATTTCAAACTGAAGCTCTTAGCGCTTAGTGACGTTTTGAGAAGATAAAGAAAGGCTGTGCATGCATTGAGACCTCTAACTGATAATGACTGTATGATGTGTATGGAAAATCCCCACCACGGAGAAGCACATAAACAGCAGCACAAGCAGAAAAATTTCGGACCCCCTCTTCACACCCCCACACTATCACTTTGTTAGTATCGCCTCTGTGTTTCGATATATTGCTGAAATAGGACAAACTCATCTTGATGCCACTGCAAAACAGTTTAAATCACATATTTGTTCCAGAACAAATATTGACCGCTCGCGGGACGATCTCACGTTTTAAGGCGTGATTGATTGGAAAAAATCAAAGCGGGTTATATGAAATCGATACACTGTAAGCTGTAATTCACGCCGATTTAACGACGCAAAGCGATTGCTCTGGCGTAACAGGACCAAGCTGTTGTGCTTCCTCTAAAAAAAAAACAAAAACGCGACCTCAAGTGGCTTATTGCTGACGTAATATCGATTATGTGGATGTTTCACTTTAGGCAAAAACACTTGGAGTCGCACAGTGCGCACTTTTTTCCCTCTCCGTCTGCCTCTACCCCCTCCACTCTCCATCCTCCGGTTCCTTCTGTAAGCATGCTGTGATCTCCATCCACTCTGTGCCCAAACCGAGAGCTTGAAGGACCCCCCAATCTCTCTTTTTCTTTTATGACCAACCCTCTTTCACCCAGGCAGGCATTTGTTCGCTGGATTTTATAAGAGCCTGTTTAATTACATATATTTATATATATATATTTTTTAAACACAGTCTATGAGCTACAGTGTCGGGGCTGCTGAGACTGGAGAGAATCGAGGAAACCTACCACAGGTGAAAGGAGCTTTTACGGCGCTGCGGTACAGATGATTGAACACTTTGAGCAGTAACTCAGCGCAATCTCCAGGCTTCCTCTGACTGAAACGGGGCGGAAATTTAGGCTAAAACACTTTGGGACAACTAAAAAGGGAGCAAGTTGTTTTGCCGAGCGAATCTAAAACCCGCTGCGTTGTTTCCCCAACTGGGCTTTCTAAAGAAGATGTGACCTTTTCTGTTGCGCCCCGTGGAGCAAATCACAGCTTTTTTGTTTGTTTTGTTATTGGTTCTTTTTTTTTCTTTCTTTTTTTTCCACCCCCTTATCAGTTACCCGAGCTTGACATGTCTTTTTGTGGGATTACACGCGGAGATATGATCACTGTGAGAGACCGAGCTGGATTGTGAATTTACTGCCAGTGCTTTTTTTTCTTTTTTATTTCTTTCTTCTTCCTTTTTTTAAAACTTGTCTGCATAACGAAGGAAGTGCTCTAGCTGTTTTCTTCAATGGCTTCAGTGTCAAGGTTGGCAAGACGCAAAGATGCCAGTCGCTGGCCGAGAATGTCGTCAAGTTTCTGGGCTGTGTTGCTCCTGACAGCGCTGCTGCTTCTCTATTGCGGTAAGTCCCGCCGCTTTCCTCTTCTCTTTCTGTCTGTCACACGCTCTCTATTTTGACCACACACACACACACCCACAGTGGGTGACCGTGTCATGTGGGAAGGCTTTGACAACAAAATTATGTGAGTGGTATTGGCAATCGCTCTTAGCGTATTGATCTCAGTAGTTGTCGACGTGTCATATTCTTCTTCTTTTTTCCCTATTGGAAAACGGGGCTCACAGCTGTGCGTGCACACACTCATTTTAAAGC
>VUQR01031817.1:18035-47347 GCA_015108515.1 Hemichromis elongatus | reverse complement strand
TTTCATGTTCTCTGGGAAGTATCGTATTGATTTTAAGATTCTTTTACTTACTTTTAAAGTTTTAAATAATATGGCGCTCAGTTATTTAAACAAACTCCTCAACATGTATGACCCCAGAAGAGCGCTGAGATCGTCTAACCAGATGCTCTTAGCACAACCGAGGTCTTGACTGAAGCATAGAGGAGATCAGGCCTTCGCAGTAGCAGCACCCAGACTCTGGAATAATCTGCCAGAGGAGATTCGTACTTCAGAGTCTATTCAGTTTTTTAAGTCGCGTCTTAAAACTCACTTTTTTTCTTTTTAACTTTTAATTCAAGTTAAGTATGAGTACCATCAGGCCTGTTTTATGTTTTTATTGTTAATTCATTGCCTTCTGATTTATCTGTATTTGTCTCTAATTTATCTGTATTTGTTTTCCTATTGTTTTCTCTTGTTTTTAACTGATTGTGAAGCACTTTGGTCAACTCTGTTGCTTTTAAATGTGCTATACAAATACATTTTGAATTGAATTGAATTCAATAACACTTGTAGCAGTATATCACTTATAAGAAAAGTAACAAACAGTATGCAATATGTTGCTTTTATTGACTAATGAGCCCAACACTGCAGAAGTGTGGTTGGTAAATGTCTTTTTCACCTTTCCACGTGTGCAAATTTCAAACCCATCATTTTAAAATTGTTTAATGAACTTATCAATTAGAGTCTCTTCAGTCTCTGCACTAATCTAAACTGCCACAGACTCTTTCTTATAGATTTTTCACCACATCTACAGTAACTTTGAGGCAAAACACTGGAACATTTGCATGGTGTTTATTATTCATTAAGTATAAGCAAGGCTTGTGTGTTGATCTACATAAAATTGTTGTGCATATAGTTGGTGTCAGATGTGAGATTTGTAACAGTGTTGGCCAGTGAAACGTACCTCCTGTTAGTCCATTTAGTTCAACTCCTTCTGTCTTGTGATTTCTGCTGTGCATTAAACCTGAGTATCCCATTTTCGGTGGGAAGCAGCAAAGATTCAACTCCTCTCAAAGATCTTCATGTCATCCACAAAAAATAAGATTTCAGGAAAAGCGGGGGGAAACACTCTCCAACAGCAATTTTATGATGATTTTTGTGGTGCCGTGCTTTATTTATTTTTATGAAAAATGTATGTCTTCCACACCTTGTATGAATTAACCAGAGTATAATATCAAAACAGACACAAACTGGTAACACTGTGACTTGACGAGAAAGATAGTGTAGGGAGTTCTTGGAAGTCTGCGGTAGACTGTAGGGTGGCTGTAGCTCAGCAGGTCAGCAACTAACCAGAAGGTTGGTGGTTTGATCCCAGTCTGCATGCCAAATATGCTTGGGCAAGATAAAATACTAACTAATGTTGCTTTCTGATGCATCCATCAGAGAGTGAATATGTTAGATGGAGACAGCTTAAAGAAGGTGCTTGTGTGAATGGGTGTGATTGACTGATTGAATTTGTTGTATAAAGCGTTTTGAGTGCTCAGATAGAGTAGAAAAGTGTTATATAACAACCAGCCCATTTACTATTAGACACAAGCTGGTTGTACATAACTGTAAAGTTGAAGATATGCAGTACTGGTAGACCCAAACATTCAGTATGATGAGGTATAATGTTAATATGCTGAGTAATTTTGGTTGATCGGTAGGATTTTCCTGTATTACCAGCATTTCCCATATATTTTTCACATGTCTGGACAGAGTCAGGACATGGAGTCAAAGAAGTCCTGTTTAAAACTTCAATCAGAGAGCAACTGGAAAGAGCTGTAATCATAGGGAGTTGGGTTTTGGTCCCTAAAAGCTGGTGTCCAGTAACCAACTGTGAGCGCCAATGACAGGAAAAGTAGAATGAACCAAACTGGCTGTTTGCTTCTGATTATTCCATTTTCAGCAGAGGTGCAACTTTTAGGTGACTTGTATAACCCAGTGCAGATGTCATATGTGATGTAGTTTGATTTTCTTGATTGAGAGTAATTTTTATCCTAGCAGCTTTACTTAGAACGAGAAAAAAACCCAGAGTGAGAGTATTGCAGTCTTAGCTTGATGCTGTGACTGCAGCCACAGAGTGACAAAAGTGGTCTATGCGCCATACAAGTATTTGCATAGCATTAGCTGTGCAAAGTGCATTTATTGGGGTTTTGAGCATGCGAAGCACAAGTTAAGAAGATCAAGAAGAGTGAGGCGTCAACACTGCAGTTTTTGGGAAAGGAAAAAAATTGTCTAACATAGTTTGGATTATGTTGGCATCATACTGCTTTTAGTTATCACTAATGTTGCTTAGTAGAATAGAATATAATAAAATAGAATTCAACTTTATTGTCATTGCACATGTCACCAGTACAAGGGAACGAAATACAGTTTGCGTCCATCCAGAAGTGCTTTAGCTACAGTGTAGACATATTACAAATATATATTAGCAATAATACAGATATAGAGATATGTTACAGAAATGGGTCTATTATAGGTATGAGTGTACAAAAATGGATCTAGTAATGAGACTGTGTGGATATCAGTTCTTTATGTAAGTGAAATTAAAAAGCCACTCACGAGTCTTCAGTCTTCAAATTTGATCAGTTTCAGTTAGACATCAATTCTAAAAATTCATTAAAATGAGTACAGGATACATTTAGAGATTGTGAAAGAGGAAAGTGGTTAATATTTACAGCTGTACCAGATACATCCTTCAAAGGAACATGAACTTTATAATGTTATGTTTCATGTTTTTGTCCAGAAACCTTCAGGATGAACAACACTACTCTTGAAAACAGCGCATCAGTCTTCTTAAATGATCATCTAATAGTGATATGCAAATTAATCAGCATGATCATCTGACTCCCTGTCAATATCTACATGGTGCATGTGATAATATCAAGAGGCTGGATCACATCAGAGTTCTACACTCTGAAAAAGTCTATTTTTGAACTTTTCATCTGCCTTCATGATACTTTAGGATTATTTTACTTTTTTTTCTCAGACATATATCTGACTGGAATGAAACATTTCGTCCTGGGATTCACAATCGTTGGCCGTCCATATGTTCTGACACTGATTTGTGTGGATTGTTATCTAGCAACAGTTATACCTGTGGTTTTCTTGCAGTTAAAGCCACTGAGGTACAAACTATTCTTGTCTGGGATAGTTTGGTTTTTGACATTGGTTTCTTGCTTTGGCAGTGCATGTGTGCCTTTTGTGTTTTGCGCAACTTCTGTAGTGCAGATTGCAATGTGCTGTGCGGTACAGATTTACTGTTGTGTTTGTACTCTTCTGGTGCTCAAACAGCCTGGTCCAGGAGAGGGGATCAGGCAGGAGAAGGGGATGAACAGCAAGAAACAGAAGGCTTTTAGGACAGTCTTGGTAACAACAGTGTCCATTATTCTCACTTATTTCCCTTTAATGATTCTCATCAGTTTAAACTTTTTGTGACAATGGGCTTTGCCCATTCGTTTCTGTTCCTACAAAGGTCTGGTAAACTGCCATGCATCACTTGTCCATGACATGCCAGTCTGGGTGTCAACTCGATCATTATGAAAACTTTCAATAACATAGCAGACTTGAGATTTACATGCTCTCTATGTACATACATGCAAAACTCTAATGGCTTCCTTAAATCTGCAAAAATGAGCCAATGAAAGCTCTGTCTGTCAAAGTAAGAATGATTTTTAGCTGAATTCTTGGCTAGCTGAAAGATGTGTGAATATAAACCTGTTACATGAAATTAAACTTCTCAAACCACTGAAACTAATTTGGAAAACGGTATAAATAGTTGTAGCAGTGCAGTTAGAAAGTCACTTAATAATTTCTATCTTAACCTTCAGTAGATTTGTTTTCTTTCTAGACAGGCTGTGATAAGATGACCTATGCAGTTGCTGTTTCTCAGATTTGCTGCTATGGATTTAGCCAGTGATATTGTACATAAGCAGAGGCTACCCGAGCCATAACTATCACTATCTAACCCTTAGCTACTATAAAGCTGGTGTTACGAAAGAGCACAATACACAGTACAAACATCTAGAAGAAAATTCTATTGAACACGTCTTTGCACTTATAAGGGCAGTTATTTTAAGCATTATCTAAATTAATATTATTCTTTGTGTAATCACCAGATTTCAAAGTGCTTTAATCCCACAGCTTCCACAGCCACCAGTAATGATCGAAACACGTGCTGTTTAAAAGATGAGATTTTCACGTGGTTGCCTACATGCTGTGCATCCGGAGGGGGCACATTGAGGACTTGTGAACATTATAAGATTTGGATGCAAATCTTTACATTCAGCCATGTGTTTAAAAATTTACCACAAGCTTCTAAGTCTATTACTTAAAAAAATAAATAAATAAAAAAAATAAAAATATATATATATATATAAAACGGGTTATTCTTTTTTATACGCCCAGTACTCTGACTCTGACTCTGCATTTAGCTAGTCAGACACACTGTGTGCCTGCCTGTACAGGAAGAGTTTGTTTAATTCCTGGAACAATGAAAGGTACCCACTGTGTTTTGAGTGTAATTGTGACAGGGGTTTTGAATATTGTCATATTTATTCTATAGCTAATTGAAAATATAAATGTAAATGACATACATGTTAATTTTGCATGTTCAAAGACGTTTACCCTCTAACTGTCATGTACTCTAAATACTGCTGTACCTCTGTATCTCTTTGAGCTTCTTTATTCTGCTCTTTTTCTCATCTATTCATTTTGCATTTTGAATGGTTCTTCAACTTGAGCCTTGTTTAGTTTTAAGACTGAATGAATCATGTTTGCTGTATGAGCAATGAATTCACAACTGATCATCTGATTACACAAACACTTCAAACAATATAACAATTTTTGAAAATAGCCCTTTCTAACTTAAAGTGGGAGGAAAAAACGCTCAGCGACATCACTGACATTACACAATATACTGACATTACATTCATTACAGCATGCAGTATAACAAATGTCTGAATGAATGTCATTTTAAGAGTCATTAGCAATCAACCAATTCTGTCATTTATGTACGATGATGTGTTTTTATATCGCATATTACGTCTGAGGTCTGCACCTTAAAAGAATGGTTCAAATATACTTCTGCTGCTGTGTTAAAGGTTTACAGATGTTAGGACATGGCTCAATTAATGATGATTATGTGACTGTTATGTTATTACAAGCTAATGAATAGATGCTACTGTAAATCTGTTGTCAGATGAAGGACACATTCAAAGGCGCTGGCCTGTTATTACAAAGTACTGCCTGGTTCTTTCTCTGTAACTCAGCTGAGTGCAGTTTCTGATGACTAAGACTGAGAGAGACTGTTCACTCGAGACCCTGCTCACAACCCTCCACCACCACTACCACCATCACCGCCACCGCCACCACAGCCACCTGCTTGTCATGAACGAAGTCTTTGTGATTGACACAACTCCCTCATCTGCCTTCTCCTCACGTCCAGTAAACACCGTGGCCAAAAAGCAGTGACCTAGTCTCTTTGATGAAAGCAAATGATAAACTTGATAGTAAAGTGTTTCCAGGGATGGCATTTTAATTTTAATTTTGAGCTGGAAATCATCTCAATTAAATCAGCTCGCAGCGCCAAATTACAACTGCTGTCATTGACTCACAGTTCTCCTTGAAAACACGGGAAATATCTCAATGTCATTTTCCCTTGCCCTTCTTTGAAAGCTTCTATCCTGTACTTGGCAACAACACGGAGTATTTTACTCATTCAAACAGGATACATAATTTCAACCATATGAATAAGCTATATGACAAGCTATGCAATGTGCATCACAAAGCATCACACCACAATGACAAGGTGTGAGATATAGCTTCAAACCAATGTAAACAAAAACATCATAGGCTTCCCATATTGTTCATCAGCATTTGTGCATTGTGTGGGAATAAAGAAACCAGCTCATTTGATTTAACTGACAATAATTAATACCATGTATCCTTGAAATTTTCAACCTTTACTAATAATAAATATCAGAAATAAAACATACAGTATCTTTCTGGTTGTACTATTTATTTAAATCCTGTTTTTTCTTAGTGTTAGTCATTTGGATCTGACGGTTACAATACAGTACTTGTAGGTGTGTAGATGCACGTATTAACACTACATAACCAGGTCAATCGTATTAGCCTATGCATTTGGTATTCAAGTGGTAAAGCAATGCAAAGCAGTCACTTGGTTTTGTGTTTCTTGCGTTGTTTTGTTGCTTTATTTTTGGAAGGAAACTAAAGGCTTTAAGTGCAGCTGCAGGCTGGCCTGTTGGCAGCTGTATGCTAATGGCTTGCCTTGTTTGTGACTTTGAAATCAAAGCAAGTCTTATTCTGGTCAGTGCCGGCCTTAAGGCTGTCAGTTTTACGAATGTAGTGGAAAAAGAAGCAAACGGAATAAAACAAATGTAGTTACTAACAAAATGGAGATTTCTGGCAACACTCTGGAAACTATATGCCAGGTATATGCGAAAACCTTGTGTTTAAATAGGTACACAGGTTCCAGTCTTCAATGTTTTGGTTCTGTGAGAGTACATCATGCAAAAACAAGACATTTAGAGCAAAAGACTCAAAAACAAAAATAATGACAAAATCCCACAACGGGTGATGCAGATGAAGTGATCGTCACTGCATTTTTCTCTAATCAAGTGAGTTCTGTCACTCTTTCTTTGCATCTCACACTTCCCTCAACTACCTTCCTCCCTGTCCTGATTCTTTACCTTTCATTTTCTTTTTGAGACCTTTTTAGTCCTCCTTTAGTTTTCTTTTTCTATCTCTGAATCAATTCCCCTTCCATCTTCCACTTTCTCTACCTTCCTCTGTTCTCTATCTTTCATCCCTCCTTCCCTTCCACTCCTCGTAGGCTGTGATATGTAAATGCGCAGACAGCTGCTCCCATTCCCCGAGTTTTGATTCAGCCGTTGGCGTAATTAACAGCTCTGCGAACTGTGACTCATCCTGAACTAGGTGAGAGCAGCTCTGTCAGCCAATAAGCGCATTCTTTTCCCCTCTCTGTGCTCTCTTCTTTATGTCACTTTCACTTTCTCACATGCAGGGACACATAAACTCATAATGCAAAGTATTATTCATTTATCGGACACTTGTACAGCCATCGCCAGAACTAATCGTCTGGGGTCATCTCCCAGCAGCTGACTGGTGCATTGTTTTCCTGCCCTCTCGTCTTCCCCTAAACATCCTGTCATCTTCTTTCTCATCTTCCTCTTCCTCTCCGTTCTCTTTTCGACTACACCTTGCAGTAACTTCTCTGCTCTCTGGCTCTCTTCTTTTCCCCAAGCCTACTTATCTCTTTAATGGGGATATCAATTAACATTGGAAACTGGGACCTCAAGGCCCCTTAGAGAATTAATGCATAACATCTTAAACCACAGAGACAGGCTCCAAAGCGCTTGCTCTCTTGCACATTTTCTTTTTTTCCCCTTCTTTCCATTTTTTTTATACAGTGGTTTGCTTCGGCAAAAGAAATCATATTTCTGTGAGCACTTATTCTGGGTTTGTTTATACAGTAGCTGAAAGTTTCATGTCACATTTTCATAATTTGGCAGTGGCCGGCGAGCAAGATGGAACACCTATATCAGTATGTTGCTTACTTACACTGTGTTTCAACAACATGGCAGGTGTGGAAATTGAACTATGGTAATGGCCTGGAATGCGTGAGCACAGTAGAGGCAAAATATTTTAACTATATTTTTAATATAAAATTACTTGAAAAACGGTATAAATATTTTCGTCTTGTGGAATTTAAACTGTTTGTGTTTTTTTTTTCCTTTTTTACCTAGGCTATTTCCCCCGTGGCTGTAAACACACAAGGTAAAAATGCTCCTGAGTTGGACAAAATAGCTTAGGCTTCAGTCACACGATCATAGAGAGGATGCTGGTTGTCACAAAGTGAAATTAGTTGCAAAGAGGGTGCTCAAACAAGAAAAACACCTTTTGAATGCTTTGGTTGTTGACAGATAGTAGCTACACTCTCACAGTTTCACTCCCACTTGGAGAGTGGTTGACAGGTGTTTGCAGACGTCTTCCATGAAAACTGCAGGACATCACGGCACTCTCCTAGCAACCAAAGCTATCACAAGGAGGTTTTTGTTGCAGAACTATATGCCTCTGTAAACATTTTAACCTTGTGACTACCAGAAACCTCTGACAACCATTCATAAACGTGTTGTTACACTTTCCTAGCGAATGTGGTTGCTAGATGGTCACTGACCCATGTCTAGGTTTGTGTGACTAATGTCTTAGATTTTAGTTTTTCACATGTGAGATTCCAGTAATTCTAAAGCTTGAAATGTAATGCAATGCAAGGCTGGTTTTACAGACAATGAATAGGAAGCTTTCAAGATAAGAGATCCAGTCTGACAGAGTTTAATAGGATTCCTTTAACCGCTGAAATAGATGCCAAAGAAATAGATGATCAAAAATGATCTACTGGAGAAGGTTGTTGCACATTAAAGTTGCAGATCATGTTTATTTTCTCATGGTGAAATGTATGAACTAGTTTTTTTTTAAAAACAAATCATGATATTTTCCTTAATTTAACCACTTCGTTTTAGTGCTTACACCTGACTATACAGTGACAGAAAAGGTAAGAGATAGGTCAAAGTAAAAACAAGGTTTTCAGGTTGATATTCCTTCTCGTGCCGGTAAATTATGCAAAAGTGGTGTCTTGGTGCATCGGAAAATGACCCTAAGGGCCTTCCATTAAAATAGTGAGAACAGGATCCTGAAGAAGATAGTATGTGATGAATGAGTGATGAGAATGAGCAATTTTAAATAAAAGGTAAGTTTGTAAGGTTTTTGGGGGGATTTTTTTGTTTTTTGGGGGGGTGGGGTTAATTGCCCCAAAGATAACATCACCATAAAATGTTGGTTTATTCCAGGCCATGTGCTGGTATGGGTTAAAACCACGTATACATGTACACAAATGCATATATACATAAGTGGAAATAGTAAATTCATTATATTTCGTATATTATACAGTATATTATACTGATAGTGGGTCAACCATTGCACAGAAATTAGGAGAAAGGACACTAGAGAAGCCTGTGGCTCAGCAATCAACATCAGTACTGCACACTCAACAGAGAGAGCTTTAAAAATAGGATATTTATTAAAGCTTATTCAAGCCAATATTTTTAATATTTTTTCCCATAAATTATGATTAATTATTCCTATAAAAGAAGGAGGCTGTCTACTGTGCATCTGCTGGAAAAGTAAAAACCTAACTAAATAAATTAATAAGTCACCACGACATGAAACCACCATCAAACTTTACATTTGTTCCCATCGGGTAATTTGATGAGAGAAGCGGGTGGAAACAGATAAAAGATAACTCCCTGGAAGATACGTTGGTGTGACACACGTGCCAGCTTTTTTTTTCTTTACTGCAGACATGTTGACATGTCATAGCAGGGAAGTCGAAGGTGTGTTTTACAGTATTTCACTTAAGGAAGATCCTGGATTCATGCATGCTGGTTTACTGCCATGCCGTACTGCGATACTTAATGGAACTGAGTCAGCAGTAGTGTTATTAATTCCACCCGCGCTTTTCCTGCTGTGACAAGTCAAAATGTCTGCTGTGATAAATTTCCATACGAGGGCCAAGGAACTGAAGCAGCTGATGAAATGTATTATTTACTCCTGTGAATCTTGTCCTGTGACATGTCTGTCAGTTTGATTTGTGTTGTGACCTGAAGTTAAGACACAGAACAGGCAGTGGACAAATGCTTCAGCGCCAAGGTGGACTAATTTCTGAGTAAGCACTTTGTCACCTTGTTAATATAAGCTAGCTGCTAACTAATTTTGAAGCTGGATAGCACAGCATCAGCTAAAACTCAGTATTACTGGTCTTTGTTTTGTGTTTGGAACCAAAAAAAAAAGATATTATCTATAACAACCATCCACAACCTTAAAACCAGCTGCCTAACACTGGGAAGTTCGCCAGCATTTATCGAGGGTAAGAAGAGCTAGCTGCAGGAGATTGCAACCCCACAAGACAAGGCCTGGAATGGCCCTGCATTTTAGAATGACATTTTTATGATCTGTTTATCTATTAGAAAACAAAAGAATATTGTCTACACAACATAATTTTATGGTTGCTAAAGATGCATCTTTTTGATCTAACCTAACTAGCTATCTTCTTAATACATGAAATATATGGGTGTCTATTAATGATCCGTCCCCGTTCTTTTAATTTCCTCTTTCCTCTTTTTGTCTCCCACTCTACCTGTTGCTCTCAGGTGGAGTTCTTGCTTGATCGTCTATTCTGGGGCAGGGCTGCCTCACCTTCTGATCTAGGCTACAGACGTGCTTCCCATACACTCATCCCTCCTCTGCATGAAAATCCAGCTGCAACCTTCACTCTTTGCCACATCATTGTCACCCTTGTGATGATTTTCTCCAGTGTGTGCGCTTTGGCTGGATTCAAGTTTCTTGCAACTTGAAGAAATCCTACAAAACCCTCTGCTTCGAGTTACCTGCAGACCAAAACCTGGCAATCCCTCATCAATACTCACCTTGGAAATCTCACCTGCCCGACCACTCTCTGTCACTTCTGCCTTCCTGAACAGTCACCTGACTCCCCTGTGAGCAATTCAATAAAAGGACTCAAGTAAGAACTCGAGCCAATTCCAAAATACACAATTCAATCCCCAGACTTAGTGAAACATCACTAAGCTGTGCTCTCCTCTCTCACAGAGCTCTGCTGCTACGCTGCTCAGCCCCTTCCCGTGCTGCAGACACTCACCTGCATTATACTTGCCCGTATGCAGACAAGAAGAGTTAAACTTGCACTGGTCTTCTGGGTTTTACCATTGAGTTCAATCATTCTTACGATTATGACACAAACTCCTACACAATCAGGAGCTAAGAAACGAAGTTTGGCACCTAGGTACATCTTGGATCCCAGAAGGTTCTTAGCTATATCAGATATTATGACATCATCAGGTTGAATAGCAACCACTTAGCAAAAAAAAAAAAATTGCCCCATTTCTTAGCATTTATAGAACTTTAAACCGTATAAAATCACTCTATCATTTTTATTTATTTCACAACAATAACATCATTTATATCCACAAAGGCTGAATTACATATGATATAATGTCATCATGTTGTCTAGCAACCACCTAATAGTGAGATAAAATCATATGCACCTACTTCACCTTATAAAAAGCATGATATCATTTTAATTTAATGGCCACAGTGCAAAAAACAGGCCAAATAATACTGTAGCATGGGCATGGAGTATTAGCAACATTAAAAGACACACACTAAAGGCTTGAATTGCTGCCACTCTAAGCTACATATCAATTTAGAATATATAAATAGCCTCTCTGGCATTAATAAATGGATGAATACTCTCCTTACTTCTGTATTGTTAACAGAAGTCATCAGAACTACCATCTATAATTATTAGTATTACTTTAACATTAATTTACACCTAAAATAGTATTTGTTGAGAAACCTTGCATGTGTGGAATCTTATGACCCTCCCCAAACCCTTTTTCTTTTAGATTCAAATAAACTGTAATCATTTTAACTTGCTTATCGTTAGATTATTTAGTTATATTTCACGTGCTCCTGCTTGCAGGCATCCTCTGGTCTCTGAATGATCGGTGTTTCTTTTGTGCACTGTATATGATCATGCATATTTCATTGTTTAAGAGATCAGCAGGTGTCTGTCTTTCCAGAAACTCGGGCAAAAACAGTGACAACAAAGTTAACATCCCCAAGGCACCACTGACCCCCTTTAAAAAATTACACAAACATGGCATCTACAGTTAAAGGAATGGACCTTAGTAAAACTCATCAAAATTAGTTCTCAAATCAAATGTTTAAATGGGTCAAATTTGGGCCAAAAAGTATGTATGGTTAAAAATGAGTGTTTTTGCATTTATTAATCAGGTTCTTTGCAGTAAATTTCAGTACATAGGAAACAAAATACTATAAATCGTATTAATCTTTGGTTTAGTTAAAAAGAATATACTGTCCACAATCTTCAGGCATACGTATGGTGTTAAGGTGCTCCCTCCCCTTCCTCTGTTGAAAGAAGGTATCTTAAATATTTACTTTAATTTTCTATATCCAACAGATTGACTTGACCTTACGGTTTAAGGTCACATTAAGCTTTCATTTTCTGCTGACTCTGTAACAAAGGTCTTAAGGTCAACAGTGAAATGACATAATCAATATCTAAATGGAGTAGCAGTTGGGAGGTGATGAACTGTAGTGGCAGAGCAGGATATGGGCTCATATTAATGGCATTATCGATTTTCAGATTCATCTAGAGATGTTCTTAAAACTAACCCCTACTTCACCTTCTTACACATAAACAACCTCTGGCATTATAAATTTGGACTAATTGTCTGAGAGGTTAAATGTTTGTCAAAGCAAAATCTCCTCCCATGAAATATTTCGTATTTAAAAAATAACAATAGCCAAAAAAAGGAGAAAAAAAAACACCCAGAATTTTATACCTAGAAAACTTTTGCAAAACACACAACGAAAACTTTCTACTTAACCCATCCAACCACAAAAGGCTTGGTCCCATCCATATCCATTACACTCCGAATTGGATCAATAGTGACAGGATCTGCTGCTTATTCCTCAAAGGCTGTCAACAGGAGAAACCCTAATCTATACAAAAAATGGCTGGCCACCAGTGTAAGCTGGAAGGGTAACATATAAATATATAAAGGTGCTTAGCTGATATTTGTGTGATTACGTGCTTTATGTTACTGTGAATACAACATAAGCCAGAGGTTTATCCGATGGGAGGGGTGCCCATTTCTGTGTGTGAGTGTGTGTGTGTTCGCGTGCGTGAGAATGTGCACATGCGTTGTCTCTTTTCCCCTTTTATGGCGTTTGAAACATTTTTTTCTTACTTAAACCATGTTGCTTTGGTACCCCCTGAGCTTTCAAACCCCTGGGTGGTCGATATGGCCTAGTTTTTGAATTTCCTGCTGCACACGGAGAGGTACACAAACAACTGGCACACATACAATGCACCATCAGCCCCACTCGCACAACACAAATACACGCACACGGCAATACAGACGTTGTAAGTGAATCGACAGAACATGTATGACAGGGCTTTGTTCTTTCCTTTTTGGATTCTAGGAGGACAAGAAAAGCATCTGAAAAGGGAACGGGAAGATGGAGGAAGGGAGGAGGTGAATGTAGAGGAAGGGGAGGAGATGAGGAGGAAAGAAAAAGGAGAAGGAAGAAAAGGGGAATAAAGTATAATAATGTGTCACAGTATATGGAGCCGAGCCAAGACACACACTGTGAATAATCTGTGGTGGGTTTTTGCTGAGCCGGTTGTTGTAGCATTAAAAATATAATGCCAAATATGTCCCAGTGTCTGGCTTGCCTTAATGATGACAGCCCAGGGGATGGATAATTAAGGCAAAGGGATGGGGAGCTTGCCTCTATGCAGCTTTAATAGTCTTCCAATGAGTCCTATTCAAAGTTATTGTGGAGAAAATTGATATTTTGACCCTGTTTATGCTACTTAATAGAAAAAAAACGATCTATAACAGAATATTCTTCACTGAGCAGATGAAATTGTTTTAAGAGTGTTTTGCATGTACAAAACGTACACAGTGGTTTATGTAACCCAAAAGGTGAAATTGCACTTGTCCTATTTTTATACAAAAAATATAGCACACGCACAGTCATTGCATACTCAACTGAACCTGAAACATGGGCAACGAATTACCGCGTATTATTTGGGTATTTCATGAAAGAGAATGAAGATGGACCGCTGGATAAGAGTGCAACAGTAGGCGCATAGCAATAAGATTCTTCACCTTGAAATCCAGGTTTAGACCTAAATCTACTGAAGAGTTGAGTCCCACAGTGTCTTAAATAAACCGCTCTGAAGCCAACACAGCTTTATCAAGGAAAGGAAGAAGTCTTAGACTCTAAATCCAAAAAGTAAAAGCTTTTAATGTGCACTTCTGCCCTTCTGTACGACTTCCATTGTGCATCCTTTCAAAGAGAAATTAAGATGACTTTATGATTAGCCAAGTATGTAATCAATCACTTGATTATTTGATTCACTTGCAGTGACTATATCTTAACACTATTGTCTCTCTTGGTAAAGTTTAATTTAATTAAAAACAGAGAGCTGTACATATGCTGCTCTAATTACAAAATATAACGGTAAATCACACTGATGCTTATAGTACAATGCAAAAAAAACATTTTTTTAAAAAGCAGAACAAAGCAGACATACACTGACAGTTTTCATTCAAAATAGAGCACTCAGACGTTTTAATCACCTTATACACACATCCCTTTCAAAACCCCTCCTAACCCAGGAGCTGAGCCCAGGAGAGCCCCCTATCTCTGCTCTTTCTCCCCTTCTGGCAGATATACCGAATCATCTCACAACAACACTGTTTTTAAAAAACACCTATCAGAATGAAACCTAATTACAATGTAATGTAAAAAAAAAAAAAAAAAATACTATAAGCAGGATGCTAGAAAGAAGAAACTAAGATTCAAAGCAGATCAAAATGTTATCTGCCCCAAAAAACATTATAAATTGGCAGAACATCTCTCTACTACCCAGGATGAAAAAGGGCACACAGCAGAGGCAGCTCCTGAACAAGTACAGGCTCAGTGAGCACAATTTGGCAAAAGCAAAGCCAAACAATCATGACAACCAATAGAAATATGTTATAGGACACTTTTATTAACAAGTACAACTGTAACTTGAGATTTCAAACAGCTTAATGAAATCTTAAAATTATAAATTTTTCTAATGGAGGCTCATATCTTCTTGTACATATACATGTAGGTATGCATCCATCCACAGGGATGTTAAATGAGCAATAAAGTACAGCTGAATTTAAATTAAACTGGCTGAGCTTAAAAAAATGAACCAAACTTTTATTAATATGATTTCATACCCTACTATTAGTGTTGGTGGATGGATGGATGGATGGATGGATGGATGGATGGATGGATGGATGGATGGATGGATGGATGGATGGATGGATGGATGGATGGATGGATGGATGGATGGATGGATGGGCAATACTGTTAAGATAAAAAAAAAACAGTACAATGTATCCACATACTGAACCTATACGTAAGAATACAGAGACTTATACAAGTACAAAGTACAAAGGCATACACAAACACATGTGCGTGCACACACACGCACACTTCATCCCACATGCTCTGTAAATAGAGAACAGGATGTTGCAGACATTTGGGTGTATGAACAAACAAGTGATGCTCCTTGTAAGAGAGTAAGAACGCAAGGAAGGAAGGACAGATGAGCGCGAAAGAGAGAGAGTGGTAGAGAGACACACAGAATGAGACGGAGAGAGAAACAGGAAAGAGAGCTGGGGTAGGTGGACAGATGAAGTGGTGAGTCAGGAATGAGATATGAAAAGAACAAGAATCAGCACTTGGAATAATTCTCCTCCTCCTCATTTCTCCTCTCCCATTCTTTCTTTAGACAGGAAAAGTAGGATGAGGGTCATGGATCTTATCCTGGACCTAACTCTTCCTCGTCTTCTCCTTTCCTTCCTCCCTTTCTCTCCTTTTTCTTTTTCTTTTTTTTATTCATCTGGTTCCTTATTTACATTGCCACTCTACTACTGTGACTACCAGCTGTCACAGTGCATTCAAGAGTGCGCTTATTAAAAAAGCCAGAAAAAAAAAAGATTGTTCACAAGATATAGCAGGAGACAAATCATCTGCGGGCACTTTTTTTTTTTTAAATATATGAAAATGTAATAGAAAGCCAAATAAAAAAAATGTGCTAGTACAATAAAATACATAACAGTGGTTGGTACTGTTGTCTCACACCAAAAAAGAATCTGTTTGAAAATGAAATAATACACCTACACATATTTTTGTAGCTTTTACATCCTGCTATCATTGTTATACCCCTGTAATAATTCTGCAGTTTTTGACCACAGTACAAAGATCTGTTTGTTCTCTGGGGATCCCGCCTTTGGCTGTGGAACAACAGTCAAGCCCAGAGAGGGATATAAAGTGTCACCTGTGGGGTGGAGATGACAGTCAGATAAATGAAACACATTTGTTTCTGATGGCTTCACATTTCTGATATGCAAGAATGTTGATCCTTGTAGACTAGCACACATTTTTACATGGGGCATTTCTGGAAGTGATCACTTTAAGCTTGTACGAAAGCTTTTGGGTGTGAATAATGTAAATATATATGGCATTTGATATACATTGTGGCTGTGACACCATATGTTTGTTTTCTTGTAGTCATGTAGTATGTAGTCATGTACATACGGGATTTCCTTCATGTAAAATGTCTAGTTGTGGCCTTAAAATCATCTGGCCCTGAACTGGTCTTAGAACTGGGTAAATATAACCTCTGATGAGCAACAACAACACATGACATATTACACTGTGTCATTATTTATTCGTTTTGCAGCTTTTTGCAGTGTAGTGGTAAGGCTACACTCCTTTGGAGCGGGAGTCGCAAGTTCGATTTCCACTCAGTATCTGGTAAGGGTCCTGGTTAGACCCATCCATCTTCTTCCACTTTATCTGGGGCCGGGTTGCGGGGGCAGCAGCCTAAGCAGAGAAGCCCAGACCTCCCTTTCCTTAGCCACCACCTCTAGCTTGTCTGGGGGACACCAAGGTGTTCCCTGGCCAGCTGAGAGATATAATCTTTCCAGTGTGTCCTGAGTCTGCCCCGGGGTCTTAGCAGGACCCCCAGTGCTAAAAACTAAGCCTTGGAATGGCATGGCTATGTCCGCAGCCCGGACACAATGCAGTTCACTGCATGTTGTACTCTGTCTGATTGTGAATGTGACGAATAAAGCTTGTTTGTTAGTTTAAAATTTAAGCCAAAATGTGGCTTAATTTTGGCTTTTAATTTTGTAAATTAAGCCCAAATGTGTGTGTAATGTGTGCTGTACTTTGCTACTGATCACTAGCAAAGTTTGGGTAGCTTGCTGTTCTGGAGCATTCAGCTGTGTGTTAACACAATGCCAAGGATGAAAAACATCAGCAATGATCCTAGAAATTGTTGCTGCCTGTCGATCTGAGAAGGGTTATAAGGCCATTTCCAAACAATTTCAAGTCCATCATTCTACAGTGAGAATGATTGTTCACAAAACATTCAGTATAGCTGACAGTCTTCCCAGGAGTGGACATCCCAGCAAATTCACCCCAAGGTCTTACGCGGCAAGGCTCAGAGAAATTGCAAAAATCCAAAAGCTACATCTTGCACTCTACCAGTCTCAGTTACCATGTGAAATGTCAAAGTTCATGACAGTCCAATTAGAAAAAACGTACGCACGTATGGTTTGTTTGGAGAGGCTGCCAGTAGAACGCCTCGTCTCTCTAAACCAAATGCGGCAGCACAGCTTACGTTTGCAAAGTTCCATCTGAACAAACCACAAAACTTCTGGAGCAATGTCCTTTGGACAGACGAGACCAAAGTGGAGATACTTGGCCATAGTGCACAGCTCCACAAATGGGAGGCCATCTGCCTGACAGATAAAACTTATGGGACACAAAACAGGACAATGGTTTCAAGCACAGCAGCAAATCAGTGACAGCTGAGAAAGCATTAAGGTGTTTCAATGGCCCAGTCAAAGTTCAGAACTCAACCTCATTGACAAGCTGTGGTGGACCTTTAGAGAGCCGTGCATAAACGATTGCCCACAAGCCTCAGTAAACTGAAGCAATGTTGTCAAGATGTGTGGGCTAAAATTTCTCCACAACAATGTGAGAGATGGGTAAAGTCATTCAGAAACCCATGACTTCAAGTTTTTGCTGCTAAAGGTAGTTCTACAATCTCCCTAAACATTTTTCCCACACACTGCTTCTGAATTTTGACGTTGTTTAATAACCTGGTAAGACTTGGATCATTTTTTTCCTTTTGTGTCCTGATAAATAAAGTCTTAGAACAGAAAGAGGGTGTACTGTCTTTTCACACGACCACATACTGTATATGTAAATATTTAAAACAGTGCATTTGTGATTTTTGTTTTACTTATTTTTTTTTTACATTTTAACATCAACACTTCCATCAAGTGATGTACAAAAGGTTTACTAACATGTCCCAGATTTCTCTAAAGCAACATATGTACCTTGTAGAACATACATTGTGTATAAAATATAGTTATTACTACTCTCTCTCTCTCTCTCTCTCTTTCTCCTATTTTGTGTTATCCAAGTCAGACTTTCTGTGTAAGGGAAACAATTGGCAGGCTGTATCATTATTGCTCATCTGTGTGTGTGTGAGTGTGTGTGTGTGTCTGTACGTGTGTGTATGTGTGTGTTTGGCAAGACCAACAGCCCCTTGTGGTTAGAGCGTGCATATTGACTATTACTATTATTATTACTATTTTATTCTTGCAGCATTTTTAGTGCCCGAGTCGAATTGGGAATAATGTTTTGAGACCTTCCACCAGCTCCTGTGATATCATTTCTGGAGCAAAGATGTTCTGTGCTCATATCTCGACCTACTAGAGAAACTTTCAAGTGGTGAATTTTTATAATTCACTTCCGTGGGCTCGTCTCTCTCTCTCTCTCTCTCTCTCTCTCTCCCTCTCTCTCTTTCGCTGTCTCTCTCACTCTCTCTCTCTCTCCCCTCCGGAGCTTATCTCTGTGCGCATCGTCAGCATCAGTTTGAAGTCAAATCTGACAGCCGCTGCCTTTCCCTGTCCTTTAACGGTCGCTTTTACTCTCTGGTGGTCATCCCGCCTCATTTAGGAGGTACGGCCACGGATTACAAAGCTATACGTGTGTAATTATTGATCTACTTTTCGGGGGGAGGTGGGGGGAGAGATTGACCTCGATTGCCGCCCGGGATGTGGGAATCTGGCTGACGTGCTTTTTTGTCAATGTGGTCTTACCTTTTTCTCTTTGCAGTTCAGTCGGGACTGTGGGACCGCATCTGATCGCTGTCTTCAACTTGGGGCGAAGAAAGACACGGGAAACTCCTCGGGATTCTCCATACACCGTGCGCTGATCTGGATATTGTGGTGAGTACACTTTGGCCGGAATTGTTGCTTGATATTTTTTTTCTTTCCTCATTTTTTGCGGAAAACATCCCAAAGTGCCCCATTCGGGTTCGCTGCAATGGTCTATATCGGCAGTCTGTTTAAACACCGAGTACTTTTTTTTTTCTTTTTCTGTTTATTCTTTTAATAATCACCATCAGATACTTCAAGAAGTGTTTTATGAATTGTCTTTTTGTGCCAAAAGCGGAAAACGAGCGTGTGCGGCGCAGCTCCTCCGCTGCTCTCTCTACATTTTAACTTCTCGCTTATTATGCGTGGGACTTAAACGTGGCTATTTGTGACAATTAGAAGTGGTGTCAGTATTCCACTCACGGACGGCGGTGAGAGTAAAATACAGCCGGCCGGGTGAGGGGGGGGGGATTAGGTGAGATGAGTGAGGAGTGTGAGAAGAAAGAAACGCAGGGATCCCTCAGGGAAAGCGCTGCTTCCCTCCTTTTTATGAGGGGGATTTTATTAGTCTTTTTATTCCCTACAATGATGACATTATCTGATAGTGTTCTAAAGCCTCTACTTAATATGCTATTATTGTCAGTGCCATTACTACTCATTATATATATAGTGACATCCTACAGTACAACTGCCTGTGCTGTAGGCACAAATCTATGAGGCCATTTTCTGCTTTTATTGTCCTGTTTATCAATTAAGCTTGTCTATAATGGAAATATCACACTTCCTCCAACATAAAACATTACTCTCCCACACACCATCCGTTAGCATCTCACCTCCCACATAGCCACACTTGCTGTCCACAGCCGATTATCTGGTTATGTGCCACCATTTGCACTAATAGAGAGTCCCTACTTAATGTAATGACAACTCTATCTGTCAGGCCATGCACAACAGAGGGCTGCTTAAAGGCTCATAAGCGGTGTCATCAAGGCCAGATTGAGAGGCCATAAAGACACAGAAGACATGACAAAGTGCCTTCAGAGGTTGTCTGAGTAGTTTTCTGATGCGGTTTATTGTCCAAGTACAGTATGGGGCTGTCATTGTGAAGCATGCACCCCAGAATGTGTGTGCCCCGATGTGTGTGTGTGTGTGTGCGTCTTAGTGGCTATTTGTGTGCGCCGGATCTGCTCAGTCATGTGTGTGCAAGGAAAGAATAAGTGAGCATAAAGAAAAGAGGGACAGAGAGAAGGAGAGAGGGGGAGAGATTATGCTAACTCAAAGTATTGAAGGAAAAAGGAAAACTCATGTAAGCAGTTTTTCTTTTTAGCCTATATATTTATATATTTAGCTGTCAGTGTCTTCACTGAAACACAGTTGGGGTTTTTTGGCTTTGACATGCTTGTCACCAGCTTGAGGTTTATATGAAAGAAGGCCACTGCTTATTTTAGCTGTACAACCTGCGAGCATAAACAAGAAGAGGCTAAGAGGATTGACCAAACAAGAGCATAGATTTAAACACATATGAAGGCAGCTTATAACTCAGGTGACACGAGTGGAAAGCGCCGGGGTTCACTTGCACGTACGCTGCACTGGCCGAAAAGCCGAGGTGAAAACGCACCATGCCCCCCGTCTGGCCGCTGGTCGGTGGGCTCAGGATATTCAATAATCAGAATTTATGTCGTGTTGTCTAGCTACATTTACCATAACAGTAATAATGTATCAAAGAAAATTCATTTCAGTGGGAAAGTGTCCTCTGTCATAACTCCTCAATTTGCCTCCTGCACTCTGTTTAGATGAGTTTCAGTTCTGGGATTCACACAGATGTTTCAGTGGAGATTTTGAACCTCATTGTAGACGTGGACAGGCAATCATGCAACGAGCCAAACATTTAGCCTTTATAACCCCCATCAGGTTTTTTTTTCGTCAGGTGAAAATGAGATGTAGTCTCAGATGATGTGCTGATATGCTGCCGCTGATGGCAGTCAAGATGATGATGATGATGACAGTTCTATTGTGGTTCTTCTTAATGATAGCTATAATGCTGACCAGTTGATTATCGCTAACGCTGAAGGAAGTAGGTTTATTACATCACGGTTACGATGCTGTTATGGTAATGCACTACATCTTGAAACAGAAGAAGATTAAAAGCACTTCATTTCCCCCAATGCTTTTCATTTTGAGCTATGTGCTAGTTCTAGTGTCTTTGAGCAGAGGCAAACACCAGGTTAAAGGAAGAAGTCCGGTTAAGTATCTCGACAGCGGGACAAATGTCCCTGCTTGTACTTGGTGTTGTTATTAAGATGGTGGGCTGAGAGCACCACCACAGTTTTTAAGAACATGACAACCCATGCAAAATCGTAGAGGCATACAAAGCAAATCCTGATTTTTTCCTTGTGACAGATTGCGTATGGTTTTGGGGTTTTTTTTCTTCCTTTCCTCCGGATGTTGTTTGTTCTCTCAGATGCACGCTTACTAAATCACACATAACAGCACATGCACACTCAAATGTACTTATGCGCATTATCTAATTTACAGCGTGGACAAATATGACAATGAGGAATGAAGAATTTAACACCATAAACTCATCGTTGCGGGCCTGCGGTCACATTTGGCTACATACTTAGGTAAAACCTCATTGTGTCTTTTGCTTATCCTCCACCCATTCTGTCAAACAGAAGATGGCCTTGGGCTTAAAAATATCTGAGTACAAACACAGTCATACTCACACGGACACACACAGTTTTTGCAGGGACAGCCCTGGCGTGCTGGCACCAAACCAAAGAGGTGGTGATAACGAGGCTGAAGTTAGTTAGGATTTTAGCTGCGCCTGAACCTCCTAACACCCTTTCTAAATCTGATTCATCCCAAAATGAGATGTTTTTCCAAGAGAAGGAGATGAAAATACTCTCTCTCCCTCTGTTTTTCCTCTCCCTCTCTTCTTCCCTTGCCAGTTGAGCTCATCCACCCCCCAATCCACCCAGCCTTCTATTACTCTCATACTCTCACACACTATCTGTTTCACACCCCGTTCCTCCCTCCCGTTCTCTCACATCTCTCTCCTCCCCTGGCACCTCGATGTGTTTCTCTTTAATTGAGATGCATTTCAATGTGGTGCAAATTAGCTTTCTACAGCTCCAGCCTAAACTTGCAACGTATGTAAGCGTGTGCCCGTGCATGTATGTATGCATGTGCGCACGTGCGTGCGTGCATGTGTACGTGTGTGTGTGTGTGTGAAAAAATTCCCACGGTTAAAAGTGAAGGCGCTATACCTTCCTATTCATTTCTTCATTGTGTCTACTGATGCCTCATCTCTCCCACAAATTTACATCTTTAGTACAGCGCTAATAATGTTGGTTTGGAATGCTTTAGTTTGTCTCTTTTGGCTGGAAGAATTCACTTGGCCACCCTCTATGGATGTGAATTCTGATCTGTGCCTCTGAGAGATGACAGTGCATGGCAGCTCATTAGGGAGAGGGATGGAAGTCAGGAGGGTCAGGAAGGTTATAGAGACATGTTTCAGTTATCCACTGCTTGTCTTCCTCTTTCCTGATCTGATCGAGCGCTGTTTTGCCAAAGGGGAAAGCTGGTTGGTGATATTCTGTACACATTGGACCATGAGAGCAGCGGTACAGTGTGCCTCACTTAACACGGTGGAGGACTGATAGACTGTTAAAAATGTTTTTGAGTAGGAAAAGAAGGAAATTTGTGCATTTTAAGGAAATTATAGAAAATTAGAGCAGTGTTTTCCAGCCTGGGGACTCACAATCTGAAAGGTCAGAAGATAAATATCAGGGGTAGGGGGGGCTTAGTGTAAGGCGATTAACAAGATTACCAGATTAGTAACACACATTTTGATATTACAAATTCAGCTGACCTTTTCTGACTTCTCAGAAATGTTCTAATCTAACCTGTTATGTGACCATATGAACTTTTCACATCTTTAAAACTCTTCAGACTCTCCTTTAACATGTACTCTCTGGCTGAAATGATTGCCCTGCCTGACACAATGTCTCAGGTAGGTCTAGTATAAAAACATTAACCTTGTTTAAGTTAAACGATATTTAGTCCCAAATGAAAGGAAGACGCTTAAAATAACATTTTCGAAATAAAAGCCTCATGTAGGACTTGCATGCTTAATATCCTTCCTTACAACATTAAGCTCTGCTATAAGACTGCTAATATATAAGACTGCTACCTGAGGTAAGAGATAATGTCTTTTACTGAAAATGTGAGTGACAGAGGTGCTTTGAAAAAAACATATTCCATCACACACTAAAGAAAATCGAGAACCAGGCTTTTCCCAGTGCTCTCTGGTGTGTGCACATCTCTTTATTTATATGCACATGCGTATGTGAGAAGTATATGACTGTGAACATGGTGTGGTGCACTTTTTGCATGCCGATATATGTGCACATGCATGTGTGTATGTGCTGGAGCAAGAGAAGTCATTAGGGAGAGTGATGCTGACAGTGGGGTGACCTTGGGGCTCCCAGTCTTCCTCCTGTCGATGAAGGGGATGACTTAGTGCCTCCCTCCCCACCCATGATGGCTCATTTATTATCATTAGGCACACAGTCAAAAGATGCTGCTCAGACCCTCAAGACAGAGAGGTACGCCTGTGCATGTGCGTGTGTGCTCGTCTGTGCATGCATGTTTATGTCACTGAGAGTGAGAGACAACTGATCGGAGACAGAACAGGAAGCCTTATCTCTTATAACTGCTGCATGTCTGAGCATGTGTTTGTCAGCCTGTGCTTGTCACAGGTACGCTTGCCTTCGTGTTAGCTTGTGAACATGTGTTTATCCGTATCTTGACGACAGACGCGCTGCCTGTCAGTCCACATCTGGCCGTGCGCTTTGCTTCTCTGCCTGCGCGCCACGCAGTATAAATAAGGGTCTGTGCCATAACCCTAACCTTACGTCACCTCAGCCAGCCAGTGAGCAACATCAGTGGTATATGGCTACATCAGGGCGGCCTCGCTGCTATCGTTTCTCAGCGTGATGGATGGAGACTTCTGCAGGCCAGTCAATACCCAATCTGAGCCCCACTGTCCTGATTTAAGATACAGCAGCACCCAGGTGACACACTCAGAAGCATGCCACTTTAATCACTGTGAACATCAACTCTACACTGCCAAGATTGGTGTGTGGGTGGGTTAGTGTGTGTGCATAAGTGTGTGTGTGTTTTTGTATTAGTATCTCACTCAGACCAGCAGTACTGTAATCACACAACGATCGGCAAGTGCTTGCACTTCTGACAGAGTTAACATTTCTTTAGAATGTAAAGAGAGTGACATAAATAACGTATACGAGGTGGGATTTATGCTGTGTGTAGTTTGAAAGGTAGGATAAAACATATATTATATAACAGGGGGTAAAAATTGTACCAAGCCTTATATGAGGCAAACATCCCCATCTGTAACCCCCATCACCCATAAAATATACTTCCAACAGCTTTGAAAAGGACTGAATGTGTCTTTTGTCTTTATTTGATTCACTAGAGTAATAACAATGTTGGAGTGTGATGTCCTCGTACTACTAAATAAGAAAAAGTGAGCAGAGGGGAGATAACTAGACATAGAAGGGACCTGAGAGCAGAGTTTGGTTTAAATGTTAATATTGATTTTAATGTTGATTTCTTGAGAAATCATTTGAATTTTCAACATTCAACCCAGAACACGACTTTCCACTGATCGAGTGGCTTAACAAGCCTGTGAAAACATTACTTATTCTTTAGCTGCTAGTAACAAAGGTGTTAGATGAAATGAAGAGGTTAACATCTAGCAGATGTATTCATCTGTGACTATTCATCTGCGTTCAGTCATTAGTTATTATTAATCTCTGGCTGTCTCCCTCAGTGTTTTTCATCCTGTGTTCCTCTCAGCACCCCCAACCGGTCGTGACAGATGGCCACCCCTCTCCGAGCCTGGTTCTGTCAGAGGTTTCTTCCTGTTAAAAGGGAGTTTTTCCTTCCTACTGTTGCCAAATGTTTGCTCAAAGGAGGTTGCTTGATTGTTGGGGTTTTCTCTGTATTATTTAACATTATTAGCTTTACCTTACAATATGGTGCCATATAAATAAAACCGAACTGTCTCTGAACATTTTCCACAGGCAGTGAGCTTAGTTTACTTTTAATAATTCCTTGATATTTTAATAATGAAACTTAATTCATGTTATTCGGTTAATTTTGTCTAATGCATCTCATGTTAATTCTGCTTTACGGTGTAAACATACGATTAGTGAAAAAGGTGGGCAACTTAAATTCAGCATCCTCGATGCGTAACAGTGTTTCAGTTTACGAGCGCACCGTGCAGGAGAAAAGGCTTCAGTGTGTGCAGTAATCAAGGGAAGATTGTGTTTGCATGAGTAAGCGGCTGGATATCACTGCTTTATCAGAGTAATCTGTTTGCACTGGTTCAAATTGTTCCCTCTTGACATGTCATCATTCACATACTATACATGCACAAAGCATAGTTACTTGTGTATACAAAAACATGCACGCATGCACACACACACACACACCCACAGCCCCTCCCATCCAGCCCCTCCGATTTGGCTGTTAGTCTAATTTATGAGGTGCCGTTAATTTGGCCTAAACGCTCGTTGCGAGACCTCCCTCCACTCTCATCCCTTCATCTCTGTATCCCTCCTTCTCTTCCTCCCTCTCATCAGTCACCCGGCAGAGTAAATCAGAGGGGTGGTATTGCACAGCAGGCAATACATAGACTGGACACCTTGACTAATATACCGCTGTCCTTCTCCCTTCCTCTCTCTCCCCGAGTCTATCGAACTTCTCCATCCCTCCCTTTCTCCATGTCTCCTGCCCGCTGTCTAAATCAAATTTGGCTCTTCTCCTTTTCTTTTTATCCCCACCCCCCACACCCGCTCTCCTTTTAGATTTGCTTCTTCCTTATTTCTGTCTACACTACTTTTACCTCCCCTGTGCACTTTCTGTGCGCTCGTGTCCTTTTCCCTCCCCCATACTTCCTTCGTCCACCACTCTTCCTTCCCACTCTCTTTCTTCGCTCTCTTACCTTGCTTCTCCTCTTCCCCCATTCTCCTGCTCGTGTTAGGTGTAAATTTAGAACAGAAGGCATGAGGGAATGCTATGTGTGTTTGTGTGTGCCTACGTGTGTATGTGTGTGAGCGTGAGAGAAACTCTACATGAAAGCTTTTCAGACTCGCCATAAAGCGTTCAGATGGGGCTGATTAAAATCCTAAAGCCTTGGTTTTCATCCACATTTAGGATTCACATGAAATCGAATATACACACTCACGTGCACTCACTTATACACACGGGCACATGCAATTGCACAGTAACGCGCGCAAAACGCATGCACACACAAGTTTCCCTTCTCATTATCTTCCTTTTATTACCCTCTCTTGCTGCCTACTTGTCTTTTTTTCCCCTCTCTCGCTCTGTCAAACACAAACACACTAGTGGAAGGTGTTCCCTTCCGATGCAGTGGAAGCGAATAGAAACAACATCAGGCATCCGAGTCTCCCTCATCACTTTACGTCACATTGTTCTTTCTAATTCCATACATTGCACACACTTGGGAGTAAACCAGCGCACCGTCCAAGCGCTCGGCACACCAATACATCACTGTCCATCTTTCCACCTTTCACCCCCTCCCTCGGTCTCAGTTGTTCTCGGTTTCATGTCTATTTATTTTCCTTCTTTTCCCATCTCATTTCTCACCTTCGCTCTCTCATGCACGCCTATCTATTGGCTCAATCTTTTTCCTTTCTCCTCTCTCTTCTTCAAAGTTCCAGAGCACAGAGGGTTTTAGTTGTTTTTCAGTGAATGTAACAACATCTAGCCTTCTGTTCTGTTCAATGCTCGCCCAACCCTCCACCCCCCCGCCCCCTTTTCACAATGTCTACCAGCCCCTCTCTCCTCTTTCTGTCACTTCTACCTCTCTCAGCAGTCTCCCTGCTAGTGCACACTTACAGTCGCAAGATAAAACATGCTACCTCTGCCTTATCCCTCTGTGTATTACATAAATCCACCATGGGTATCATTAAGCAAGGCCACCTCAAAACAATACCTCATTCTATATAAAGCTCAGACTCTTTGGACCAAATTGACTTGAAATGGCTTAATTAGAAGAGAATAGAATATTTTTTAAGATTAATGCAAAAAATATATATTTTTAGATCATATTTACTTAACAAGTAGGAGTAGGTCTATTGCAGCAGCAACAACTAACACTTAAGGTTCATATATGACCGGTGGGATCCAGTGAAGCTCCAGCTAATGTGCTAAAAATGTAAAAGAAGCTAACAGCTGCAGTGAATTTCAACTTCTTGCCTTTATTTTAAGCAAAGGTAAAACAGACCGACCCTCACATCAGTGCTCTAACACATAATTAAAATCACAGTCTGAATGTTCCAGGTATCTGTACAGCCTTGCCAACATTTTGCTTTAGCAGTCATTAATACAGCTTAGCTTGGCTCGCTGCAATCCTGAGAATGTTTCAGTTTTTTTTTTTTTGTTCCCTAACAAAAATTTAGCTGCACTGAATTTAACATTCGGGCTGCTCTAAAGTGAAAGCGAACCGAACACTCTGGTCCGAAATCTAACATAAGACTTAAAAGAAGAGTGGAGGCTCACATTGTTGAGTCAGTAATATAAGTTGCTACAGAAGCGCTTACTTAAGCAGTTGCTGGCACAAGAATTTGGCTGTTAATTAAAAATGATATACTGAATGTAGTGAGAGCAATTCAAATTATCAGGTGTGTTTGTTTTGACTTTTAATAAGTTGCTTCACGTTAGTGTACACCTTGCCTGCATTTCCTATCTCCATCTTCAATAAAGCAGTTATTCGCTGCTTTTATACATTTGAACTGTTTGTGTAAAGAATTGCCGTGAGAAATTGTTAAGTAAAATGATCATTCAACTAAACATTTATGGCCACACTTCTATGACAAGCCCGTATCAGCTAGAATAAAATAGAGTAAAATAGACTAGAGATGTTCTGCATGCTTTATACTCTGCAGAAGAGCAAAGATAATTGAGTGTTTCTTTCATTTGCTTGTTCAAATTATATGGTGTGCTTGCCCATAGAAGTGACTTATGAAATTTTATTCACCAGTAAATATATTCAGGTCTTGTTCGTAAGATTCAGTGTCATAAATCAGGGTTTATCTGCTTCTGGTAGTGCTGACTGCCTGCTAACACAGTCAGGTAAGAGCAGAATGATGAATTATTATTAGTGTATAAATATATTTTCTCTAGCTTGACCCCAACTTGATTGTTAGAGATCGCTGGACCCATTCAAGTGTGAAGCATTAAAGAAAAGGCAGTAATTTTAATGTGGTTACGCATGGATTTGCATGTGTGAAACACAAGCTTTGAACTCCCCAGTCACTATGGGTCAACACTTGCAACTTAAATAATTATCAAATTCATAGACAGACACCGAACCTGCAAATCAAGTATGAATCAGATGTGTTTTCTTGTGTGAATCCATTATGTGGCTGTAACTCTGCGAGATCTCTGGGAGGCAGGCCAAGTGTCTCTGGCTGAGTCGCCTCCATTCGCTGTATGTCTGTTCAGTCAGCCACACAGAAGACAGATAGAACTACCAGTCTGCTCACCCCTCCAGTCACACCAATGTAATCAGACCTCAGCAGCCATAAACCACCGGCTATGGACACTCTGCCCAGCCCGCTGTCACACACACACATACACACATACAGAAACACAATCTCAAGTACACAGAAACGAATGCAAGTGTAGACTCATGCACAAGGACAGATCTGTGTGCGTAAACACAAATTGAAGCACACAGACGAGAGATGCATGTACGCAAATCTGTACATGCTGACACATACATGCACAGACTCACAGCTTTAAGTGAATCATCAAGAGCTGAGTGGTGGTCCTCCATAAGTTTGAGATTTTTGCCCAAGGAGCTTAGTCCCAGACATTCCTCTCTGCTTGGGCAGGAAGGATGTCTTCTGACCCAAAGGGAATTTTAATCATACTGCTAAGTGCCACACTCTGTGTATGTGTGTGTGTGTAAGGATGGACTACTGTCTGCTCTGTGTGAGTTACAGTAAGTGAAAGCTTGTGTCTTTATCTCCCTCCCGCACTGTCTCTTCCCTTCCATCACTCTTTTAGCACTTCCATCAGTGTCTGTTTCCCCCTCACCACCGCCTGCGTCTCAGGCCATTTTGTGTCTGTTTGTCTTTTTGTTATCTTGTATCTTTTGTTCTCCTTCTCAACAAACTACCGTTCGATGTCTCCCTCGCCCATCTCGCTGTCTTTCTTCACTCTCTCTCTACCTCTCCAGCTTTGTGGTGTGAACAATGGTGGATGACTGTGCTTTAGGAGATTTACTGCTGGATCCTCTCTCTGTCAGGTGTCGAGACG